>VZQC01006841.1:1980589-2026387 GCA_009823505.1 Rhizomys pruinosus
ATAGTAAAAATGTCCATCCTACTCAAACTTGTGTACAGATTTAATGCAATCCCAATCAAAATCCCCAAGAGTTTCTTCACAGGCTTGGGAAACAAATCCTCAATTTCCTTTGGAAAAATAAAAGACCCCAAATAGCCAAAGCAACCCTGAGCAAAAAGAGCAATACAGAGGGGATCGCTCTACCAGACATCAAACTATACTATAGGGCTACAGTCATAAACACAGCCTGGTACGGGCACAAAAACAGACCAGTTGACCAATGGAATAAAACTCAAGATCCAAACCTGAACACATACAATTTCAGCCATCTCATATTTGACAAGGGGGTCAAGAAGACACAATGGAGGAAAGACAGCATCTTCAGTAAGTGGTGTTGGCAAAACTGGATCACCACTTGTAGAAGAATGAAATTAAATCCCTACCTCTCGCCCTGTACAAAAGTCAATTCCAGATGGATCAAAGGCCTCAACGTGAAACCCAAAACTCTGGAGGTGATAGAAGAGAAACTTGGCAGCAGACTACAAGACATACTCATAGGAAAAGACTTCCTAAATCAGACAGCAGCTGCACAAGAAATAAGATCAACAATTTACAAATGGGACCTCATTAAACTCAAAAGCTTCTGTACATCAAAAGAAACAATAAAGGAAGTGAAGATAAAACCCACAGAGTGGGAGGGAACATTCACTGTAGATACATCTGACAAAGCATTAATTTCCAGAGTATACAAGCTACTCAAAAAACAAAGAAAGAAAACAAATGAATCACTCAAAAGATGGAGCAAAGAACTGAATAGAGACTTCACAGAGGAGGAATTAGAGATGGCTGAGAAACGTCTTAAAAACTGTTCAACATCACATATAATTAGGGAAATGCAAATTAAGACCACTTTAAGATATAATCTCACTCTGATAAGACTGGCCAGGATCAAGAAAACAAAGGATATCAAGTGCTGGAGAGGTTGTGGGGAAAGGGAAACACTCAGCTGGTGGGAATGTAAACTTTTTTGTTGTTGTTTTCTTTTTTTGGTATTTTTGAGACAGGGTTTCCCTGTAGCCCCAGCTGTCCTGGAACTCGCTCTGTAGACCAGGATGGCCTTGAACTCACAAAGATCCGCCTGCCTCTGCCTACCGAGTGCTAGGATTAAAGGCGTGCGCCACCACGCCCGGCTGGGAATGTAAACTTTTATAGCCACTATGGAAACAGTGTGGAGAACCCTTAGAAGTCTCAAAATGAGCTTGCCATTTGACCCAGTCATACCACTCCTGGGCATATACCCACAAGAAACATCTAACTGCAGAAATACATGCACAGCTATATTTATTGCAGCTCAGTTCACAATAGCAAAAAAGCTGGAACCAACCCAAATGCCCCTCAACTGACGAGTGGATAGAGAAAATGTGGTACATGTACACAATGGAGTTCTATGCAGTGGTAAAGAAAGACAGCATCATGAACTTTGTAGGTAAATGGATGGAGCTAGAAGACATTATATCAAGTGAAGTAACACAGTCCCAGAAAAACAAACGACGAATGGTATCCCTCATATGTGGATGCTAGTGCCAATAACCCAGTTTTAAATATTTCTTGTGGATAGGGATGCATATTAAAAGAACAACAACGGAAAGACTGCATTAGAAAACTGACTGAAATGGTGAATCAGGACGGGTGGGAGGGGTGGGAGAGGGATACAGGTGTATATTCAATTAATGTATATTTAATTGACGTGAGTTCAACAAGTATCCAGTTTTGCCCAGACTCTGTCTACAGGTTGCATGGTGTTTTAGGACTAAATAAAAGTAAATTTGTGTACATTAAGCAACATTGGTTTACAGGATCTGATAAAAACAGTAATGCACCTGAGTTAATTGGAAATATAAATTGTTGTTGTCCACATTTGTTTTACTTAAAATCTGTATAACAATAACTTTGGGATTGGCACATAGAAATGTTCTCTATAATCTTTCTGTTGTACAGTATCACCTTGTAACACTCTCTTTTACTTGTAGGATGATTTAACTTAAAAAATTAAGTTTGCTTCCCAAGTTAACCACATACCGTCACCCAAAACAGCATGGATGAATTTGATGAAATCTGCGCCTTGACTCCAGCCTATAGGTATATGTAATACAACTGCCTTTTTGAGACTCATGGGACAAAAAAACAAAAACATAAAATAAAAAAGGGGGATACAGATAGATATGAAATCTTTTTGTCAAAAACCTTGCAATTCAAATCTTAAAACTAACTAAGGGAAAAGATTTGCATGTTCCAGCAAGTCAAAATGTCACCAACTTAATGGCTGAGAAAGAAGATACAGCTTTGCATTGTGTAGGATGTATCAGGAAGTGCCAGCAGAAAGGTTGGCCCATCTGAACAATGAAAGGAAGAAAAGCATAAGACTGCAACAGACATCAAACCCCTCGGTGGATCCTACTTGTAACAACTATTTATAATGAGTCCTAATGAAACTTACCTTCTAGGTGCCACAGGGTTTTAATATGAGAGACTTTCTTACCTCCCCCCCATAGAACAAGGAGAAATATGATGATGATGAGGTGATTCTCTAACTGTAAATTGGAGCCAACTGTTATAGAGGTAATCTCTTATAAAACTGGTAAAAATGCCTTCTTTTTTTTTAATTTTTACTTTATTTTATTTTATTTATTTATGTGTATGAATGTATTGTCTGCATGTAGGTTTGTGCACCCATGTCGTGCAATGCCATGGAGGTCAGAAGAGGGCGTTGGATTCCCCCCTGGAACTGGGGTTCTCCTGGAATTGGAGTTACAGCCGGTTCTCAGCCGCCATGTGGGTGCTGGGGATCGAACCTGGGTCCTCTGCAAGAGCAGTCGGCACTCTTAATCACTAGGCAATCTCTCCAGCCCCCAAACTGCCTTCTTTAATTGACTAATAGACATAGGAACTGTGAAAAGGATTATTCTCTATTCAGATCCAAATAGAATACTAAAGTCTCTTTAAGCTATGCACTTAAGCAAAATATATTAACACAGGAGAGCTCTGATGTCAACAATGGATTATTCTACCAAGGAGATGTTGGCCAGGGAATCCAAGCCCCCCCAAAAGGTAAAGGCTTCTTGCCTGTAAACTGGGATACTTGCAAGAAGAGAGGCGATAAGGCCCTGCTGTTGAAGACCTGATGTAAGCATGGGAAAGATGCATTGAGACCGCACTTGCAAGTGTACTGTTGGTCTCTGGAATACCAGAGAGTGTTACCAAAGGCCACTAAACCAATAAAGCAAATATAGGTCTCCTTGAGTCAAGCAAGACTCCTCCGTCATCACTAGCTACACCTCACCTGCCTGGAAATACTGTGCAGCAGTGGCAGCCATATGCCTGTATATCCCAAATCTAATTGGCTATTAGCTCTCTCCTTGGAGGAATAACTCACAGCTGATGCCACAAGCTTACATCCTCTAGTGGTTAGGAGATGTTATAAGCCACAGTAAGACCCTGTCATATTTTTCAGAAAAAAACGTAATTCATGGATTAACATACCATCCAAACATCTGTGTCTATACCAAAGTAACCTACTATAACAATTAATACTGTTTAAATACCTACATATCTAATTGCTTGTGCTTCATTAGTAGGATTGAAAGGTTATTCACGGACAAACCATCAGCCCCTGAAAGGAAACAGCCAGAATTGACCAGAGTCCAAGACAACAGCTCCAGAGAAAGTAGACTGTTTTGCTTCTCATCCACCTGTGCCCCTTTTCTAAGCCTAGGGAACAATCTGTGGAAGAGAGGGCATGATAGAATATAAGGGCTGTGATTGGGATGAATGACAAAACTACAGCAATATAGTCTGGACACTCAACTGATCAACTTGATTAAACATACAAGCCCCCCCAGCTGGATGGTGGGACCCATGGGCTGTGTGGGTTTGGGCACAACTGCTTGCAAATTGGTTTTACATGAAGGATGCTTGTACTCATAAATTGTTACTTATTGTTAAAAAATGAAAAAAAAAACGAAGAAGTATAATTTAAAAAGCTAGTAATGAATTTTGGAATATATTACAAAAATATAAGAGAAAAAATTAGTATAGTTAATATATAAAACTTTTACACAAGGGCTGGAGAGATAGCTCAGTGGTTGAGAGCACTGACTGCTCTTGCAGAGGACCTGGGCTCGATTCCCAGCACCCACATGGCGGCTAAGAACCATCTTAGGCCAGGCGAGGTGGTGAACACCTTTAATCCTAGCACTCAGGAGCCAGAGGCAGGCAGATCTCTGTGAATTCAGGGCCAGCCTGGTCTACATAGCAAGCTCCAGGCCAGCTGGGACTAAAGGGGGACCCTGTCTCAAAAAAAAAAAAAACTTTTACACAAACTGATAAAAATGACTAAGAGACAATAGGTAAAATGGTAAAGGATAAAATAAGGACAATGCAAAGAAGAAATTAAATTCGTTTTTAAAAGTAAGTATGTAGTTGGGCTGGAGAGATGGTTAAGAGTGCCGACTACTCTTGCAGAGGACCCAGGTTCTATCCCCAGTACCCACATGGCGTCTGAGAACTGTCTTTAACTCCAGTTCCAGGGGAATCCGACACCCTCTTCTGACCTCCACAGCATTGTACAACACGGGTGCAAAAACCTACATGCAGACAGTACATTCATACACATAAAAATAAATAAAAAAAATTTTTAAGTAAGTCTATAATAAAATGATCAAGATCACTGGTAAGATATATAATTAACGTGGCATTCTGGATTTTTGTCTACTAAATTAGAAAAAAAGTCTAAATATTACAACTGGTGAGAATACTATTATATATTATTAATTATATGTTATATATCATTAGAGTGATTTTAAATTAATCCTTTTAGAAAATAATACAAAAAAATAGTTAAAACCCTACAGCACAACTATTTTTCATCTAGGAATGTTGGAAAATACTACTAAATACAGAGGCCTATACTAAAAGTATATACTAAAAGTATAAAACAAGGGTGCATCTACCAGTTGCACTGTTACACAGCCATTAGGTTTATGCAAAGGTAAGAATCAAAGTAACATGAAAAATTCTAATATTAAATTGAAAAACCCAAGATGCAAAATTCTACATAATATCTGTAATATACAAAATATAGCTAGAAGAATGTACAGTAAACAATGACTAGAAAATATATGATAGCAGAACTCTGACCAACGATTTCTACAACTATCATCCCAGGAAACCAAAGCATACTGACTGCGGCAACCAATTCAGGCAGTCACACCTCCAACCTTCAATGTAATCTGGCCAAAAAAAAATAAATAAAAAAATAGCGACTGCCAGATTCCCTAATCTTTGCAGTTTTCTTCCCCCACAACACTTTTAACTCAATAGTGATGAAAGTCTGATATGCTTCCCAAACCAGCCATATAAGATGCCCTACTTTTACTTAGCCTGCAAATAACATCCCAAGCCAACAAAAGCACATTTGAAACCTGTCTTTTTCATTATAAAGCTCTCCAACTCACCTGCCTTTCAGTCTTTGTTACATACAACTGATTGCTAACTCCTTTACTATAGCAAGTTCTAATACCATCCTTTCTCATAACAAACAGCTATTTTTAAAAAATACTAAAATAGCCAGACATGGTGGTTCATGCCTTTAATCCCAGCACTTGGAAGGCAGAGGCAGNTACAAGAAGAAAACTCAGTAAAGTCTATACTGAATTCACATTTTATTACTGAGTTCTTGATGAATATTAATTCTTAATCACTTTCAAAACTATCTAATAGTGTGATATAATCAGTACTTATGATAATCTTGAAATCAATATTTTTTAAACTTAATCCAAAATTTTTAAATAAACCATAAATATAAGACAATTCAAATTTATTTTAGATCTTTAAATATATTTCAAATAACCATGTCTTAATATTATGTTTTATGGTTCATTAATTTAAACTCTGTTCATTTTAATTTTTTTTTTTTTTTGGTCTTTTAGAGACAGGGTCTCCCTGTAGTCCTGGCTGTCCTGGAACTCACTCTGTAGACCAGGCTGGCCTTGAACTCACAATGATCCACCTGCCTCTGTCTCCCAAGTGCTAGGATTAAAGGCATGTGCCACCATGCCTGGCATATTATTCTATTTATATGAAGCTCAAGAATAAACAAAATTAATCTGATGATGAAAGAAATCATAATTCACTTGCTTCTGGAAAGAAGCAGAGGTGGAAAACTGAATGTAAAAGTATGGGAAATTTAAGAAAAATTAAGAAATCCTGTATTTCACATTGACCAGTGGTTACACAAATATAGAGAACTGTCAAATTCCACCGAACTGAATATTAAACTTTGTAAAGTGTATTGTGTATAAATCAGACCTCAAATACTTTCTTCCCACTGTTTCTTATATTCTGTTTAGCTGTCAATCTTCAAATGTTTAACTCTTAGCACCAATGCTCTTGATACTTATTTTAATGCTCCATGCTTTTTAAATCTATAGTTTTCCTCAGAATACAATATATGAGCAGTATGAAAAAATGGTACAACTAAATAAAATTATATCAAATGTATGATCCCACTTTTATGAGGACAGAAAGTGTTGTATTAGTTATGAGATATTTTTAAAACATCATTCAAAAATATTAGTGCATCTCTCAACTATCACCAGAGAAGGTTCTTCTTGTAGCTGATGGTGATTAACACAGAGACCCACAAATGGTTAACAGTCAAAGAATAAGAGTGCCAAATGCTCAGCCCTAACTGAGACACCTATATCAAGCCCTCTTTTCCCCTAGCCTCGGGAATTATTGCAGAAGAGGGAGTAGAAAGAGTGAAGAGTCATAGTGGTAGATGAATACAAGGAAACTGTGTTGTGTAGATACCATAGGGTAGCTACACATATGAATTTGCAGGGATAATGATAACATCCAAAAGACCTGTGCAAACCCAAGCCAGACAGGAACCCAGCATAGATGGGGGAGGTGGGCAGGAAACTCCAGTCCCTAGCTGAGGATCTTCTGGCAATTGACAGATTCTGGGAGAAGGAAAGTCAGTTTTCCTTACTGTTTTAACACCTGGTAGACCAGACTCAGTGGGGATAGACCCATACCCAAGAGTACTTAACACAGATTAGACTCTATGGAGTGGGCCTTTAAAAAAAGATAAATAATAAAAATATTATTAAGGCTGGGATGGAGAGTAAGTTGGGGTGGAAGGGATGGAGAAAGTCTGAATATGATCAAAATACAGTGTATGAAATTCTCAAATCAATAAAAAGAATTTGGTATCTTTGAGTCAGGGTCTCCCTGTAGCCCCAGTTGGCCTGGAACTCACTATGTAGACCAGGCTGGCCTGGAGCTCGCAGAAATCTGCCTTCCTCTGCCTCCCAAGTGCTGGAATTAAAGGTGTGTGCCACCATGCCCACCCAATAATAAAAATATTTTAAAGCATGATTTAGGGAAAATTTTTTATTACACTGAGAAGATCAAGTTCAAATAATTTTCAATCGTTTCAAAAAGAAATTAAAGCATAAATCAGAATTATGGGGGCTGGAGAGAGATATCAGTGGTTAAGAGTGTTTACTGCTCTTCTATAGGAGCCAGCAACTTTGGCACCTGGCTCATAACCTTCTTTAACTCCAGCTCCACAGGATCCAGTCCCCTCTTCTGACCTTTGTGGGCACTGCATTCATGTGCACATACCTATACATACACACACACACACACCACACACACATATATATGTATAATTTACACACACATGTACATATAATTTAAAATAAAAATAAAATCTTTAAAAAAAAGTGACAGAATTATTTTGATATATTAATAATCCCAGTAGGAATATTAGATTTGTTTAGGGAAGTGAAATCATGTCAGAAGAAATGTTTTAGACATTTTTCAGGTTCTCTCATTTTAGAGTAAAAGGAATTTTTAGTTGTAAGAAAGAAATGTAACTTAATGTGACCAAAGGAAAAAGAGAAATTACAAACTAGAAGATACTTCAAAAAGAATACAGGGAGAAGAGGAAGGAAGAGGCAAGAAAAAAATAACCTGATCCATTTTAAATATAAGTGCACGCCTTTAATCCTAGCACTTGGGAGGCAGAGGCACACGGATCTCTGTGAGTTCGAGGCCAGCCTGGTCTACAGAGTGAGTTCCAGGACAGCCAGAGCTACAGGGAGACCCTGTCTCAAAAAGACCAAAAAATAAAATAAAATAAAATAAAATAAAAAAAGAAGTTCCATTATATAATTATAAAAATAATTAATATCCACATTTAAGTTATTAATCACAAAAGTGAAACTGGTTCCCATAATATGCTTGTCTCTCAAATCCATTCCTAAAAAAAAGGCAGCCCAATTAAAGTACCTAATATAAGCTCCTTATCCTCATCCCATACAAAAAAACTCAAAATGTATCAAAGACCTTAATGTAAAACCCAAAACTTTGAAATAATGGAGAGAAACATGAAGGAAGCACTTTAAGACAAAGGGATGACAAACAATTTATTGAAGATCCCAATAGCTCTGGAAATAATAGTCTGAATCAACAAATATTATTGCATCAAATCTGCAAGTTTCTGCCCAACAAGAAGAATAATTAAAGAAAACCTACACAAAAAGGAGGAAATCTTTACCAGCTATTCTTCTGATAGAGGATTAGTAGCCAGACTACATAAACAAACTCAAAAAATACCAAAAGAATAAACATGGCGGGCTGGAGAGATAGCCTAGAGGTTAAGAGCACCGACTGCTCTTGCAGAGGACCCGGGTTCGATCCCCAGCACCCACATGATGGCTAAGAACCGTCTGTAACTCCAACTCCAGAACTCCAGTTCCAGGGGAATCTGAGACCCTCTTCTGACCTCCACGGCATTGCATGACACGGGTGCACAGACCTGCATGCAGACAATACATTCATACACATACAAAAATAATAAAATAAAATTTAAAAATTTAAAAAAAGAATAAACATGGCTAGAGATCTAGCATTATGAGGCCTTGAGTTTAATCTAAAACACCATAAAAAAGTAATTTAACCAACAAATGTGCAATTAAACTGAACAGATCCTTTACAAAAAAAGGTAAAAAATTATCATTACACAAAAAAATGTTCAGCCTTTTTAGCTATCAGGAAAATGTAAATCAAAACTATACTGAGATTTCATCTTTACCTAGTCTGAATGTCTATCATCAAGGATACAAAATATATATGACACACAAATACATAATGCACATATAGAAAGGAGTTATGGGGCTGGAGAGATGGCTCAGTGGTTAAGGGCTCTGACTGTTCTTGCAAAGGACCAGGGTTCGATTCCCAGCACCCATATGGCGGCTAAGAACAGTCTTTAAGCCAGGCATGGTGGTGCACGCCTTTAATCCTAGCACTTGAAGGCAGAGGCAGGTGGATCTCTGGGAGTTCAAGGCCAGCCTGGTAGGAAAGGAAAAAGGAAAGGAAAAAGGAAAGGAAAAAGGAAAGGAAAAAGGAAAGGAAAAAGGAAAGGAAAAAGGAAAGGAAAGGAAAGGTGTTATGATGAAACTATTATTTTGTATGCTAACCTAAAAATGTATTTTGAAAAGAATACAAAAAAATAAATCTTGGCAAAGATGTAAAGGGAGAAGAATCCTTATACACTGTAGGAATATAAATTAATCACTATGGAAATCAACATGGAAGTTCCTAAAAAAACTAAAATTGGAACTACCATATAATCCAGTTACATCACTCTTCCATAAATACAAAACAACATATAAAACAGCATATAATACATATACCTGGTTACCTATGTTTATTTAAGCATTATACACAAAAGCCTAAGAACCTGTCAAAAAGTGAACAGATAGAGAAAATGTGATAAATATACACATGGAATATTATTAATCCATAAAAGAAGAATGAAATCATTTCAGTTGAAGGAAAGTAGATGTACCTAGAACTTACATCAAACAAAATAAGATATTGTTACATAATTTTTCTCAGGTGGAGTGTAACAAAAGAGAGTATATGAAAGTAAGATATTAAATATGATGCTTTAGATGTAAAATTTATTATATTAATTTTTTCATCATTAAATATCATTATATTCATGCTAGTGAGATGGCTTAGTAGGTAAAGGCACTTTCCAAGCCTAATGACCTGAGTTTGATCTCCAGAATCCACATGGTAGAGAGAAACAACTCCTACAAGTCATCCTCTGAGCTCCACACACACGACCACACACAAACACACGAGAAAATAAATATATATGTAACATTTTAAAATGTCATTATATTAAAAAATTCTATCATCAATATCAGCTGGTGATTTGGAACCTTGTAAAGAACTAAAATCATACTTTCTCTTTCTAACAGAATAAAAAAAGTTATTTTTGCTATGAAATCAACACAGACACACACACAGACATACACACGCACACACACAAAGCATTTTCACACTTAGTTGATTTGTCTATGAATCATATATGGTCTAGTTATTTTTAAAGTTGTGTTTATAAGGATCGAAAGGTTATTCCTGGACAAACTGTCAGCCCATGAAAGGAAACAGCCAGAATTGACCAGAGTCCAAGACAACAGCTCCAGAGAAAGTAGACTGTTTTGCTTCTCATCCACCTGTGCCCCTTTTCTAAGCCTAGGGAACAATCTGCGGAAGAAGGGGCATGGTAGAATGTAAGGGCTGCGACTGGGGTAAATGGTGAAACTACAGCAATATAGCCTGGACACTCATTTGATCAACTTGATTGAACATATAAGCCCCCCCTGCTGGATGGTGGGACCAAGGGGCTGTGTGGGTTTGGGCCAACTGCTTGCAAATTGGTTTTACATGAAGGATGCTTGTACTCATAAATTATCACTTATTGCTAAAAAAATGAAAAAAAAACTGAGAGAAAGATGCAGGACAGTTATGGCAGAATGCATGATCTGGGATGGGATGGGGTGGGGTGGGGGGAAGGGAAGGGGAAATATGCCTGAACTGAATTGGAAAATGATGTATGAAATACACAAAGCATCAATAAAAAAAATAATAAAGTTGTGTTTATAAATCAAATATTCTTTTGAATGATAAAAGTTCTTGCTACGTTTCTTCGGTGACCAGTCATCTGTCATTCAACCAATCTTTTCCTCAACTATAACAATGGGTCTACTGTACACTTTTTCAAAGTCATGTTTTATTCTTTACCACCACCTTTCCTAAATGCTTTAAGTGTAATTTCAATTTTTTACTTTCTTAATCACTCATCGTAACATTACCTAGAAACTTAGTAATAATTCCCTGATATACTTAATATTTTAAAAACACTAGTATTTTAGACATTTTGTAAGATCAGTCTTTCAAATATTAAAAATTAAGAAACTTTATCCTCTTTTAAGATTAAAAAGAAAATAATTATAACTTCAGATAAAAGCTTTTGTAAAAAAAAAAAAGTCCTTATTTTGATAAGTAGTAATAAGAACCTCAGCTTTATCTCATGGGAAAAATTCAATGTAAAGACTTTAATTGGGGAAATTATTTGATACCTTTATTGTATATAGACAAAATTATTTATGGCTGTTATACTTTTGTTTGTTTGACTAATTTTGAGACAGGGTCTCACCACGTAGTTCAGGCTGGCCTTGAAACTTGCTATCCTCCTGTTGAAGTGCTGTGATTCTAAGAAGCATATACCACCACACCTGGTTATGAATATTAAATGACTATGTAAATGATTTCACAGAACCATAATATAGCAAATCAATACAATCATTCTATTATTGAAAGTAAACTATGAAATTTAATCCTGACTTTTTTCACAAGCATATCTTCAAATGAAGCCAGAAGGACATCTGAAAAAAATATGCTAAACTTCAATAAACAGGAATTTCACTTAATTACTAGTAACAATCCTATAGAGAAGCATGCTTGGAAATTATGCATTGTTTTAAATTAGTTCTATATTAATATATACACCAAGTACTGCTCACAGCACTGTTTGCTTTTAGGAACATCAGAAATCCCTTACTAAATGAGTTCAACAATCCAATTTGTTAATAATATACTAGCACCAAAGGACCTTTTGTGAAAATTGTTATTGTTCTCAATGGTAACTTTTAAAATCTATAAACTTATTTTGTACATATCTGTAATTCCTTAGTCATGCATGCCCTTCTTCTCTTATACTCTCAAAATAGTCTGGGGAATAGAACAATCTGGCTTTGGTTACTGGTTATTTTTATAAAAGTTAAATTATTTTAGTTTTTTTTAACATTGCAGTTCTAATGGGAATACCTTGATTCTTCCTGATTTGTCTCCATTACCATTCTTAAATCTGTCTATCTTCTGCTGTCCTTGATGCCACTGTCAGATGCTATTTCCATAACAAGTTATCCTACCTTTTATTCTGCCAGCTTATAACTACAGAAATGAGACAATTCCTCACATTTCAGGGAATGTTTTATAGTTCTTTTTATACACAAAAACTTCAGAAACATAGAATTAGGATTATGTCCTTGTACCAATCTGTTACATAACCTCTCAAGGTAAGGATGCAAAATTACAAAATAAGGAGACAGTGGAAATCCTGAAGAAGAACTAGTATTCCCACAGCAAGGCACTTAATCTTCCAGCTTCTCATTGTTCTGATAAGCCCAGCCCTCTACAGTCTGTGCCTTTGTTTCTGGTTTTATGTCTATTTACTTGGGGACAGCTGGTATCTTACCTCATGATTATAGATCCCTTTCCCTGCAGAAATCATGCTGGTTACCTATATATGGTATTTATATGTTAGCTTTACCATCATGACCATTTATAAAATAGCTTATAAATGTTTATAAACAGTAAGTTACCTAATTTAAGAGCTTATTCATAATTTCAGAGATAAATCAGAACTGAAAATAATACATATGAATTTTAATGGATTTTCTTCAAAGACAGATCCATACAAAATTTATAGAATTCCAGAGAAACAGTAACTCAATAACAAAAATAATTTGGTCATTTATCAGCATGATTTGTAAAGTGATACAAAACATAACATATATAATTTCAATTAAAATAAAATATTTAAGACATATTACTTGGTAGTTTTCTACTTTAATCTTTTTTTCATTAATCAACCAACCATGTATATACTTCTTCATTCATTTTAGGAGCATATCAAATGCCTATCATAATAGTTCTCAATACTATCTACACAGCAGAATCTCCTGTAGACCTTTTTTAAAACTTCAAATCCCTAGGCCTTATCCCTTGAGGTTTTGATTCTCTAAGATTGGAATGAGGACAGAACTCTCTTTTAGTCCACCAGAGCTGAGAACCACTAAGCTGTTAAGTATTGGATACACAAGTAACTAAAAAATAAAAATTAAAAAAAAAACATATTTGCTCTTCAAAGAATTCATAGTATAATAACAGTGAGAGATTTAAAACATGAACATGCCAGGCATGGTGGTGCACACCTTTATTCCCAGCACTTGGGAGGCAGAGGCAGGTGGATCTCAGTGAGTTCCAGGCCAACTGGGACTAAAGGGAGACCCTGTCTCAAAAAAAAAAAAAAAAAGTGAACATAAGAAGGTGCTAAATTAACACCACAGATGCATGCCACATACAGTGGTAAAAGAAAGGAAAACTACTAACTCTGGAGGATGGACAGAGATGGTAATTAGAACTGGTCTCATACAGGTGGTAATTAAAATACAAAGTTACTTGGAGTTCTCCACTCGCATATATTATTAGATTAAACTCTAACTGAAGTAATAGAACAAAAAAGGTATCCAGACATATGATGTGTTGAAGGAACATAATAAACACAATATGGAGGTACCTAAACAGAACACCTTTCTGAAGAGAACATGTCAACCAAGCTAAACAGTTTAAATTCATTGCATAAACCCATTTTCAAATTGAGTTTCAAAGAAATCGTGTCACACATATCTGAACAATATGGCATTCAAATGCACACCTACTGAACTTAAATCAGGTTATAATAATCTGATCCATTAATTTTTTCTGTTCTTGAGTATTTTTCATTGATTATAAACAGCATAGATTTACATTTCTGCTTTTTTTATAACAAATGGCCTACTAACGGCCTATGGATGATATTACGCAGCAAAACAAAAAATGAAAAAGTGCTGATTGACTACATAGCATATTATAATTTATAAAACAAATTTAATCCAATAAAACATCACATTTATTCGTTTTAATAGATATTATTTACTGAGGTTCCACATAAGACTTTTGTTTGTAGACCACTAAACTCTATGGAAACCAACAAAAAAATTTTCCTAGGCAAATGACATGATTAATATTGTATTTCAATAATAACATTATTATAACAAAATGAAGTATAATGAGGTAAAAACAAAAAGTGAGGAGGAAGTGGTTTCAAGATACAAATCAAGAAATACAACGAAATGAACAAGTACTGGGAAGTGGATAAAATGCCATAAAATTCAGAAATACAAAGGAGATAAAATAAGATTTGATTAATCATCAGACAGTAGGAGCCCGATTTCCAATAGAACAGAATCTAGATTCTTTTTATTTTAATTTTGGTCATGTTGAAAATATAAAAGTACCCAGAAAATGCTGACTTCTTACTATTCAGAATAGAATATTCTTTGCACATTTAATCAGTAAATCAAAATGAAGTCCCCATTTCAGTACCAGTTCTAATTTTGGAATTTCCTTAATCCATTTTATATATTCATTATAGACTATATGACATGTAACCTACAACAGAGTTATATAACTTCTTTTCAAAATTAACTGTAGTCCTATTCAAATATGTCATACTATATTCCCCATTTAGTATGACTTCAGTACTGCTTGTGCATAACTGATGCAGCTCATAACTTATTTGTAACTGTTTTTCTTAGAATATAGAAATATGGTACAATGATTATATTTTTCTGCTACAAACAAGTAGATTTTTAGCATTTTAACAATATATGAATATTTTATCTTTGCTTCTAATTTATGTACTGCATTCACCTTATTGTCATCTCATATCTTCCATAAACCATCTTTCAGATAAGGAAAACAGAAATATTCATTCCCATAATACAGATGCAGAAATCATGGTTTGAGAGAGAAATATGTCTTACCCATGATAGTATGGCTGGCAAATGGCAGCATTTTAATTGGGAAGTTTTTGTTTTGTTTTGTTTTGTTTTCAGAATGTGGGAAAGGAAAAAGCAGTATGTCAAAGATTAGAAAATCAGGGCATAATTCTCCTGACTAGCAGTTCAAATTTGGCTTCCAGGACTCTTGCACACATTTGTCTTATGACCATTATTAAGCTCTTTCTTAATCTGAAAGAACTGCTGTTACTTTGTATTAAGGAGAAAAAAATTACTATTATGTTCAAATTTCACAAGATTGATTTAATCTTTTTTTTATGTGTATGAATGTACTGTCTGCATGTAGGTTTGTGCACCCGTGTCATGCAATGCTGCGGAGGTCAGAAGAGGGTGTCGGATTCCCCTGGAACTGGAGTTCTCCTGGAGTTGGAGTTACAGACTGTTCTCAACCACCATGTGGGTTCTGGGGATCAAACCCGGGTCCTCTGAAAGAGTGGTTGGCGCTCTTAACCGCTAGGCCATCTCTCCAGCCCCAAGATTGATTTAATCTTTAATTCTAAATAAATTTGGCTCTTAAGTAAACTAGCAACCATAGATTTAATATTTTATAAAGATCCTTCTGGAAGAGCTGAAGCAATGATTAAAACTCACCTCATTATACTGCAGTTGTTTATCACAAAAAATAAGAATTTCAAAAAACTTTTATTGAAGTATAAAATATTTGGTACTTAACTGCTGCAATTTCTAAATTTTGATATTTCCCTTATCATGTATTCAAGCAAATATATTTATAAAAGTGTATTCGTTTGTATCCCCCAAATGACTTAAAGTTTTTGTTCTTGTATAAATCATATCAAAACTACATCCAAAGGCAAGCTCAAAAAATATATCACTTTATGCCAGAAAATGATGCTATAACATCTTTATATTGTTTTGTAAATTCTCGTCTTCTTTCCCTGTCATAAACTCTGCTTATTAGGAGCTCAATATCAAAGTATACCTACCTAAAATGCTTTGCCATTAAACCAGAACACTAGCTACTTCTGAGTTTTTATGAGTATTCTAAGTTCTCACAAGCATTAAGCCCATAATATTTCTTTGCAAATTTTTTTTTAATTTTTTTTATTTAATTTTATTTATTTCTGTATGCGTATGAATGTACTGTCTGCATGCAGGTTTGTGCACCCGTGTCGTGCAATGCCGCGGAGGTCAGAAGAGGGTCTCGGATTCCCCTGGAACTGGAGTTCTCCTGGAACTGGAGTTTCAGACGGTTTTCGGCCGCCATATGGGTGCTGGGGATCGAACCCGGGTCCTCTGTAAGAGCAGTCGGCACTCTTAACCGCTAGGCCATCTCTCCAGCTCCTCTTTGCAAATTTATAAAGAGTTTAAGAATCTGGGGGTGTTGTATGTCCAGAATTTTATGGCAGTGTCATTGGACATACTAATCTATTATGTTAATATTAATTACATAACATGTTAAGAGACTTACTTTTTTTTTTTTTTTTTTTTGTCTTATTCAAGACAGGGTCTCTCTGTAGCCCCAGCCATCCTGGAACTCACTCTGTAGACCAAGCTGGCCTTGAACTCACAAAGATCCGCCTGCTTCTGCCTCCCAAGTGCTAGGATTAAAGGCATGCGCCACCATGCCCCGCTCAAGAGCCTTACTTATTTTACAGTGAGCAGTGAAACCAAGTAACAGTTTCTCTGATACACAAAAAATATATTTTGCCCCAATAGGGCTCTGAAATTTTCTTGTAAAGAGTGCTTCTTTTTCTTGCAAAGACACCCTCTCCCCCACAAACACACACCTTTAAACTAGCATTGCTTCTTAGTTGGTGCCAAAGTTCATGTCTGAAATATCTTTATTAATTCAAATTAGCTTACATACCAGGCTTTTTGATTCAGGCATGTCAACAGTTTCTAGCCCTGTGTGTGTGTGTGTGTGTGTGTGTGTGTGTACCTGTGTCTGTGCCTGTGTGTTTGTTCCTTCACAACAGTAAAATAAAGATATAATAGGCCTTAAGCCAATTCAAAACTTACCTTGCAAATCTGGAAATACTCTGAAGTCAGGGTTTCCTGAATTTCCTCTCTGAGAGCCCCAGCCATCCCTCCTGGATGGATAGGACCACTTCCGGCCCCAACACCACTGTTACCTCCACTGCTGCCACCACTGCCAGGGGATGAGGCAGTTAGGCCATCCAAAACTTTTCGAAAATTAAACTTCTTCATTTTAAACACTGTTGAGAAATTCAAAGGAAACAAGAAAGAGGTGAGAAACATGGAATTCTACCAGGTAAAAAGCCCCTTATCTTTGGATTAGTCAAGGCAGTAGTAGCCTTGACCAATTTTATAAGCATTGGATATTGGATATAACTGAGTTGGGGGGCAGGGGAGTCGGGCTTCATTTTGTCAGTTTTTAACTTCCAAAAGCATAGCTTTATAAAATACACAGACCACAACTCCAAGAGCAACAGTATTCTCTCTTCACACACCAGCTTTTCAAGGGCTTTATCCCAGCTGTAGCTATGCTTTATCAGCACTGGGGTAAAAATAAAAGGCAGTGTCATCATCATCATTAGCATTATATCATCATTATTATACAACAAACCAGAGTCCAACAGAACAAGACCCTCTGGCTCTCTCTAAAAGGGGGAGGAGGGCTTCCTTTCTCAAGTGTCAGCTCAGAACATTTTATTTTCAGAAAAAGCAATGTTAGGGGGGGCGCCAATATTTACTCTGCCACCATCTATCATCTTCTGGGCTCTCCCCCTTCATCTTCCACGCTCCCTCTTTCTCCATAGGAATTAGGGCTAAGGCAAAAATGCCCTTCTCCATGCCCCGCTCCCCGAAGCCCGGACCCCAGAACGTCAGCGGTGACTCACGGTAGCAGCGACGCCGCCTGCCTCCACGGGTCCCGGGTCCCCTCGGCTCCCGCGTCCCCTCCCCGCGCCAGCCGTCGGCTCCGCACAGGCCAGCGGCAGCTCTCTGGGAACGCCAGGCGTCGGGGACTGCGGCCCGGGTCCCGCCTCAGCCTGCGGGGCGCACTCAGCCGGCCGCACTCCCTCAGGGACCCCGCGGCCCGGGCAGAAGCTCCTAGCTACGCGCTCCTAGCCACGCACCTCACGGACGGCCGCGGGCGCTCGCACACACACAGGTGGAAACAAGCCGCGACGGGACGGCGGCCAGAGCGTCCCTCGGGGAACCCGGACTTAGGCGCCTTCCTCAGAAGCCACTAGCCGCCAGCCAGCCCGGGGACGACGAGGACGCGAGGGCAGCGGGCGTCCCTGCAGCCCAGCTCCGGCCGCTTCTCCAGTCCCTCTGGTCGCGGAGCCTGGCGCTCTCCGAGGTCCTAACCGAGCCGGCGGGCTCTGCCGCAGGCTCCGCCCCCGCCGTGGGAGGCAGGCCCCGCCCCCAGCCGGCCTGCGCTCCCCTCCTCCCTCCCCAAGCTCTGAGCGGAGGGGGCGTGGCTTTGGGGACGTCAGAGGGCGGGACATGCTCGTCACCTCTCCTACGCTCGGCTGAGCCGAGTTCCCCAGGCTCCAGGCACAGAAGCAGCTTGGGGATAGGCCGGAGGAAAAGCCAAAGACAGGAGGGGCTAATTTAGGAAAGTGGGTGAGGTATTTGATGGGCAGCCTTATTGTCCAGTGTACCCGGGCGCCTTGGTTTGGGGGCTGTAATTGGCGCTACCTGTTGAAGGATGCCAGTGTGAAGCAATAGAATGCTTGCAAGCTTGCCAACTTGCGCGCCTGGAGTCCAAGGCTGCAGGAACGGTTACCTTGGGTCTTGCTCATGACGATATTGTAGCTGTACATTTTGCAGCTTTTTCTTTCTGTGAGCCTCTTTCTGTTGGACAGGTGCATCTGTTAGGCTCCCCTTGCTGCCCTACTATCTATACTTAACGTGTACTTGTAACTAACTCCTACCAAAATGGTTTAACTGGTCATCTTTGCCAAAATGAATTGCTTTTCGATTCCATGTTGAAATATATAGGCTTCCAAATCTTAAGGAAGTGATTTTCCACCTTGTTCAGTATGCTCTTTTCCCTCCTTCATCCTCAAATTGTTTAAGGAAACATTTTTCTCAGCAAAACCATGTCAAGATGTATTTTAAGCTTTTTCTGAGGTACAGTGATTATCCAGGAAGATACTCTTCCATATAGGAAGAAGATGTAGTTCTGAACCCTAACTTGCTATTATTAAACTGCAGAAATTTTGGACTTAATGTTGTTCGTCTGTTAAAATGAAAGAAAGCTCAGGGCCCATAGCTAACTGTATCCTTCAATTTGAGCAACCAACAAAGATCATTAATAAACCTCCCATCTATTTGTCGTCATACATCTTAGCTTTAGGATGGCATTCCCAGCCCCACCCCCTTCTCCCTAAGGAGGTAAAGGGAAACTTGAACCCAATAATTACCAGGACGTGTTGCAAGGAAATGACAGAGACAGAACAGAGCTCAGATTTTTAGATCCTGGGTTCTATGGTCACGATCTCATTTTGAATTTTTCACTGCTTAATTTTTGCTTTACTTGCTTTTGTGACCTCCCACAGACAGATAGTACCTTTCTCAAAGACAGGCATAGAATTTTGTTTCTCCTGCTTTTTATCTTAAAAGGAGAAAGTAGGAGTTCGTTGGTGGATTAGGCATTGTATAAAATAAGGATTCAGATGCCTTTCTTTATCAAAATTCTACCTATAACTTTTAAAATATCAAACAAATGGAAACAAGCATGTGGAGGTCTGGGCTTCTGATGAAAGGGAAAAAAGAAGCTATCTAGCCAAGAGAGATATAGTGTTTATAAGCTAAATTTAAGAGACACTCATCTCTAGCATCATATTACCATAAACTACATGGTGGTTTTCATTCTAGAAAATGGAAGAGGACTGAAAAAGGAAAACTATGGTGCTGGAGACATGGCTCAGTAGTTAAGAGCACTGGCTACTCTTGCAGAGGACCCAGGTTTAGTTCCCAGCACCCACATAGTGTCTAACAACCAGTAGTGACTCCAGTTCCAGGGTATCTGACATCTTCTTCTGGCCTCTGCAGGCATTGATTGCATGCATTTGGTACACTTACACACATGTACAAAACACATAAAATAAAATAAAAATAAATAATTGTTAAGGAAACACATGTGAAACAATCTAACAAAGACTCCAAGAGAATTGTGAAGGGACTCATCAACAGTCTTCTGAGTTTAACAAAAGATGTAACAAAGCATGTAGCCCTCCAGATGGGATAGCAAGTAGATAGGAAAAGTGGAAGAAAAGCCATGTAATTAATAAAATAAAATAAAGCAATATATACTTAGGATAGTTATATAATGGGCGGTCTGCATTATTTTAAATATCACTGTTCTTCCATAGTAGCACAATGTCATATATATGGTAAGTGTCCAGTAAATATTAAATGAATGATGCAGATGAAAAATCTTAACATAGGAATTGAGATCTCCTGAGCCCAGCGGCAGGAAGAGGGGGAGACAGGTAGGAACTGGGTGTCTTGGCGAGCTGATTGTTGATCCTTTGGTCCTGCTGTCTTTGGTTTGATTGGCCTTTGTGGCTGTGAGGTTGGAGTTATCCTCCCAGCTGGGATTAAAGGTGTGGTCTTTGGCTTGATTAGATCTAGTGGCTGTGGGGGCGGAGTTATCCTCCCAGCCGGTATTAAAGGCACGCTTGTGTGACTCTTGAGATTTGAGATCTCCTGAGCCCAGCGGGGCAGGAAGGGAGGCGGAGACAGGTAGGAATGGGTTGTCTTGGCGATGCTGATTGTGATCCTTTTGTCCGCCTGTCTTTGGTTCTGATTGGCCTTTGTGGGCTGTGAGGTTGGAGTTATCTCCCAGCTGGGATTAAAGGTGCGGTCTTTGGCTTGATTAGATCTAGTGGCTGTGGGGGCGGAGTTATCCTCCCAGCCGGTTTAAAAAGGCACGCTTGTGTGACTTTGAGATTTGAGATCTTCCTGAGCCCAGCGGCAGGAAGGAGGGAGAAGGTAGGAACTGGGGGTCTTGGCGAGCTGATTGCTGATCGTTTGGTCCTGCTGTCTTTGGTTGATTGGCCTTTGTGGCTGTGAGGTTTGGAGTTATCCTCCCAGATGGGATTAAAGTGCGGTCTTTGGCTTGATTATATCTAGTGGCTGTGGGGGCGGAGTTATCTCCCAGCCGGTATTAAAGGAACACTTGTGTGACTCTTGAGATTGAGTATCTCTGAGCCCACGCCAGGTGCCGTGGCGCTGAAGAGGCCCCCCCCCCCCCCCCCCCCCCCCCCCCCCCCCCCCCCCCCCCCCCCCCCCCCTCCCCCCCCCCCCGCCACTGAGATTACCAAGAAGGATTCTGAAGGAGGAAGCAAAGCAGCCTTCAACCAGTAAAGAGGCTATTTAGGACTCACATCGGAATCCAGGCAAGGGGAAGCCCATATGCCAGGATCACGAAGAAGAGACTACACTGGAAAGGGCAGGATAATCCACCACGCCAAGCATTACCAACCCTAGTACGACTCCTGCAGTGGGATCCCTCCGGGGATGCCCCAGGAGCACCGACATCAGAAACACAATTGGAACATACTTAAAGAACTACAAGATCATAAGAACAAATTAAAGAACTAAGAAAAGAGATGAAAATCAAGAGGACCAAGAGAGAGGAATGACAAGCTCCGGAAGGAATAGAAACACTGAAAAGATCCCATGCTGAAAAGAAAAAGAAACCAACCAGCAAACACAAGAGCTACAAAAAGAGACCGAGAAGCTCCAAAAGAAGAATAAGAAACACTAAAGAAATCAGAAGAGAAAGGAACAAAATGGAACATCAAACCACTCATCCATTTCAAGAGGAAGAAAGAATGACAAAAAGCCTCAGAAGCGCAGAATGGATGGAAGCAGAACAAAAATATCAGACCTGGAGCATAACACAGAACAACTAAAAACTTCAAGGGAAGATTATGAAAAATTTAAAAATACAAAAAAACAGAACAACCAGGATCTGTGGGACACTATGAAAGATCAAACCTCCGCCATCATTAGGAATAGAGGAAGGAGAAGAATCCCAAGAGAAAGGTATTGATCAGATCTTCAACACGAATAATAATAGATGAAAACTTCCCAAACTAAAAAAGGACAAACCAATACCAATACAGAAGCACCAGAACCTCCAAACAAACAGACCAGAAAAGATATTCTCCACGCCACATATAGTTAAAATGCTCGACACCCAAACAAAGAAAAAATTCTTAAAGCGACAAGAGAAAAACAACAAGTGACTATAAGGGGAGGAAAACCTATCAGAATAACAATGGACTTCTCATGGAAACGATGAAGGCAAGAAGAACCTGGAGCAAAGCATTCCCAGTGTTGAGGGACAAGGATGCCAGCCCAGGTTAGTATACCCAGCAAAAATGTTCAATCATAGTGGAAGGAGAGAGGAAATCTTCCATGACCATAAACAACTTGAAAGATACATGTCCGGAAAACCAACCTTCAGAGAATACTTGAAGCAATTCAAAGAGAAGAAAGAAAGGAGCAACCAACCCCAGGCACCTAGAAGAGAAATCAATAAAAGCATAACTGCCGAAGTAGAAAACCTAAATAAACCGCAGATGGATAATAAGGCAAAAGTAAGCAACAAACCTATCAGTCATAACCTTAAATATTAATGACTTAAATTCCCCAATCAAAAGACAAAAGACTGGGAGACGGATTAGAACAGAATCCATCGATATGCTTCTAAGAAGAAAGACACATCTTACCTTCAAGGACAGGCACCACCTTAAAGTGAAGGATGGAAAAAAATATTCCAGCAAATGGTACCAAAAAGAAAGCAGGGTGTTGCTATTTTCATATCGGAAAATAGACTTCAAAGTAAAAGAAATCAGAGAAGACAAAGAAGGCCATTACATTTTCATCAAGGGAAAGGACAATCCACCAAGAAGATTTCACAATTATGAACATATATGCCCCAAATTCTGGTGCACCAAACTTTATAAAGACAATTCTCCAGGACACACAAGTACAGACTCACCCAGCACCCTCATAGTGGGAGATTCAATACCCCACTGAGCCTCTTTGGATAGGATCAACAGGACAAAAATAAAGAGAGACATCTGAACTGTAACGCATATGATACACCAAAGGACCTCATAGACCTCTACGAACATTCCATCCTAATACCAGGAATACACTTTTTCTACTCAGCACCCCCACAGAAACATTCTCCAAAATCGACCCCATCACTGGGACACAGAAGAAACCTCTACAAATACAAAAAGATTGAAATAATTTCATGCCATCCTGTCAGACCACAGTGCAATAAAGCTCAACTAACACCAAGGACAAGCCCTCCTGCCTACAAGAACAACATGGAAGACTAAACAACACACTCTTGAATAATAAATGGGTCAAGGAAGAGATAAAAAGAAATAAAACATTCCTGGAACTGACTGACAATGACAATACAACACACACAAAACCTATGGGCTACCTTAAAAGCAGTCTAAGAGAAGGAAATTTATAGCCCTGGGTGCTACATTAGAAAACAGAAAGAGCACAAGTGAATGATCTAACACACAGCTAAAAGCACTGAGAGGCAACAACAGATGAACCCTAAACGCACACAGACAGGAAGAAATAACAAAAATCAGAGCAGAAATCATGAAATAGAAAACAAAGAAAACAATACAAAAAATCAATTGAAGCCAAAAGTTGGTTCTTTGAAAGAATAACAAGATAGACAGACCTCTAGCCCAGTTAACCAAAAGAAAGAAGGAACAACTCCAAATCAATACCATCTGTGATGAAAAGGGAAATATCACAACAACAAGGACAGGAAAAGATAAGAAAATTATATGGGAATATACAAGAACCTATATTCTACAAAGTTTGAAAATCTAGAGAAATGGATGAATATCTGAATCCTGGGAATCACCAAAGCTTGGCCAAGAGGAGACCAGCAGCTTAACAGACCCATAACTTATGAAGAAATAGAGGATTGTAGTAAGAAGCCTCCCAAACTAAAAAAAAAGCCAGGCCCAGACGGTTTCACAGCAGAATTCATAAACATTTCAAAAAGACCTACAACCAATTTACTGAAACTAGTTTAGAAAGTATACAATCAGAGGGAATTCTCCCAAATTCCTTCTACGAAGCCAACATCACTCTATTACCAAAACCAGGCAAAGATCAACGAAAAAGGAGAATTATAGACCATCTCCCCTCATGAACACAGATGCCAAAATTCTAAACAGAATAACTGGCAAATCGCATACAGACCCACATCAGAAGATACTCCATCATGACCAAGTTGGATTCATACAGAGGCATGGGATGGTTCAACATACGAAAATCAATAAACATCATCAAACACATAAATGGAATCAAAGACAAAAACCCACCATCATCTCAATTGATGCTGAAAAGCCTTTTGACAAAATCCAGCATCCCTTCATGCTTAAAGTCCTAGAAGGAATTGGTTGGAGGATCATTCCTCAATGTAATCAAAGCCATATACAGGAAACCCACAGCCAATATCATCCTAAATGGGGAAATGACAGAAAACATTCCCTTTAAAGGTAGGAACCCAGCAGCTGCCCCCTATCACCACTCCTCTTCAACATAGTGCTTGAAACACTTGCTAGAGCAATAAGGCAAGGAAAAGGATATTAAAGGAGTACTAATTGGAAAAGAGGAAGTCAAACTATCCCTTTTTGGGATGATATATTTTTATTTATTAAAATTAAAAAACTCCACGAAAACTCCTAGAAACGGTAAAACAGCTTCAGCAAAGTGCAGGATACAAAATTACCTTAGAAAATCAATGGCCTTTCTTTACACCAACAACAAAGCAACTGGAGAGAAAGAATTCAACAGAGACCTTCCCACTCACAATAGCCTCAAAAACAATAAGATCCTAGGAACAACTAACCAAGATACCAAAGACCTCTACAACAAAAATTTTTCCAACTCTTAAAGAAAAGAAATTGAAGAAGACCTCAGAAGATGGAAAAACCTCCCATGCTCATGGATTAGGAAATTAACATTGTAAAAATGTCCATTTTTACCACAACTCTTGTATAGATTTAATGCAATCCCAATCCAAAATCCCCAAGAGTTTCTTTCACAGGCTTGGAAACAAAAGTTCTTAAATTCATTTGGAAAACAAAAAGACCCCAATAGCTAAATCAACCTGAGTGAAAAATGCTATACAGGGGGATTCTCTATACCAGATTTATCAACTATACTAGGGCTATAGTCATAAAAACAGCCTGGGTACTGGCACAAAAAACAGACCTGTTGACCAATGGAACAAAACCGAAAGTCCAAATCTGAGCACATACAATTTCAGCCATCTCATATTTGACAAGGGGGCCAAGAAACCACAATGGAGAAAAGACAGCATCTTCAGCAAGTGGTGTTGGCAAAACTGGATCACCACTTGTAGAAGAATGAAATTAAACCCCAACCTCTCACCCTGTAAAAAGTCAATTCCAGATGGATTAAAGACCTCAACGTGAAACCCCAAAACTCTGAGTGATAGAAGAAAAAAGTTGGCAGCAGACTACAAGACATAGGCGTAGGAAAAGACTTCCTAAATCAGACAGCGCAGCTGCACAAGAATAAGGTCGACAATTGACACATGGGACCTCATCAAACTCAAAAGCTTCTGTACATCAAAAGAAACAATCAAGGAAGTGAAGAGAATCCCACAGAATGGGGGGAGGAAACCTTTACTGCAGATACATCTGACAAAGCATTGATTTCCAGAAATATATTAAACTACTCAAAAAACACAAATAAAAAAAGAAACAAATGACCCACTCATAGATGGAGCAAAGAACTGAACAGAGACTTCACAAGCGAGGAATTAGAGATGTTGAGAAACACCTCCGAACTGCTCAACATCACTAATCATTAAGGAAATGCCAATGAAAACCACTTTAAATATTTCTTACTACAATAAGACTGGCTAGGATCAAGAAAACACAATGATACCAAGTGCTGGAGAGGTTGTGGGGAAAGGGGAACACTCATCCACTGCTGGTGGGAATGTAAACTTGTACAGCCACTATGGAAAGCAGTGTGGAGAACCCTTGGAAGACTTGGAATGAACTTGCACCCGACCCAGCCATACCACTCCTGGGCATGTACCCTCAAGACTTATGCCACCACAGAGATACATGCACGGCCATGTTTATTGCTCTCTTCACAATAGCAGGAGCTGGAACCAACCTAAATGCCCCTCAACTGAGAGTGGATAGGAAAATGTGGTACATCTACACAATGGAATTCTATGCAGCCGTAAGAGAAGACGACATCACGAGCTTTGCAGGAAATTGGTTGGAGCTAGAGGACATCATGCTGAGTGAAGTAACACAGTCCCAGAAAAACAAACGATGCATGTATCACTCATCTTGGGATGCTAGTGCCAATTACCCAGTTGTAAGTATTTCTTGTGTAGGGCCCCCTGAGCTTTTGTACAAAGCAGTTGGGCATAATGCATTTTGGAAACAACAACAACAACAGAAAATACTGCATCAAAGAACTGACTGAAACAGTGAACTTCTGCTCAAAACAGTCAACTTCCCCATGGAAAATATTGAGAAAGACTAAGAGATAGAAAGCATGTTTGGCAGAATGCACGAGCTCTGGTGGGGTGGGGGAATGTGTGGGAACATGGGTCTAGATTTGTTAAAAATAAATAAATAAATTTATGTGAAAAAAAAATCTTAACATAATAGTAATAAGGGATAGAGAGAGAGAGACCCTCCTGTGGACAGAAAATAGGATGATGGTGATGCCAACCATCAGTGGATAGAAATGAGCAGAAGGCAGAAATCACTGTGTAAAATATCAAACAAATGGAAACAAGCATGTATAATCATTATGAAATATCCATGGAAGTATATTCCATCTTTAATAATTAAAGATCAACAGTTTTAGTCTAGAAACTACTTGGTGGCAAGAATAAGACCAGAGCACAAACTATATCTTATAAATACTATGGGAAAGTAATGACCACTCCACTGTAAGCTTAGAGAATAACCTCTTAGGGAGGAATTACCCAGGTGGTAATATCGATATGGGCTAGGTGGAGTTTTACCCAGGTGGAGTTTTTTTAATAGGCCGTGACTTCCTCCTAAGTTGACAGCTATAAAGAGCTGCAAGAAAGAAAAATAGTCTAAGTTTCTGAGTTTGATCCTTGGAGCAAAATCATCAACTCATTAAGCCAAACTAACATGTTGGAAGGATTTTTATAAAATCCTTCTATAAAAGTATATTAGAACTCACTCTAAGGGACTGTAATCTGGGATTCAAGCCAACAATGAAGCTGATCAAAACTGCCTTTCCATACCCCGAAAAACAATCAAATAACTACAAAAATGTACCTTATGACAATTCATACAGAAAAGAATATTTGCTGAATTGGTTGTTTGATAAAATTCAGCCAAAATGAGAAAGATGGTCTTGTAAATGATACATTATATATGTAAAGTTCTACCAGGTATATAAGTGCCTATATGCCAAACACTGGAATATATGAACTTTACAAACATCTCTTTTCATTTATTCCTCATTCTAATTCTATGGCATTGGTATGGTCCCCCTTGAACAGATGAGGAAACTTAAAAGGCTCAGAAAGAAATTTACCCAAGATCATTTAACATAATCCAGTCTTCAAATCTAAGGTTAACTTCTAAGATCATACTCTTAGTTACTTGCCAGTTTCTAATTGGAGGATTAAATAGAAGTTAGAATAGGAAAGGGGGTCAGTTCTTCTGGAAAAAATAAATAAATATGTATGCATTTGTTTGCCAAGACTGTCCCAACAAAATAGCAAAAACTGAGTTTGTTAAACAAGAAAACTTGTTTTCTCACCATTTGGGAGTTCAAAACTCTAAGATCAAGATGCCAGCAGGTTTAGTTTCTTAAAGCTCTCACTGACTTGCTTTCTCTATGTGGCCTTGCTTGGTCTTAATCTGTGAGCCATATTCCTAGTATCTCTCTGTAGGTCCAGATTTCTTCATCTTATAAAACTACTAGTCAGACTTTGTTAGTGCCCAACTTGAAGGCCTTGCTTTAATGTAATCACATCTTTAAAGATCCTAGTTCCAAATATAATTGCTTTCTGAGGTAAGGCGCAGAGCTTTAAGGTTTGATGGATATGGTTTAGCCCATATCAATATGTTCATCAAACTCAACATCTTCAAGAGGGCATCTACTGTGAAGTAGATCTATGTTGAATCTTTACACTTGGTTTCTCATTTAATTAGCACACTGATTATATGTAGTAGCTATTGTACTGATAACTCCATTTGTAGCTGATAAAACTGAAGCAAAGAAAGGTTAAGTAACAAGCCCAATATAATATATCATAAGCTTTGAAACATAAATTTGAACTCATATCACTCTTATCACATAATTCTTTGTTCATGCTGGAGGTTTTCTTTGAAGAAACTAAAGCAATCTCACTATATAGATGTTTAATATTAGAAAGGTTACATATGGCCAGATTCAAGTACTGGGATAACAGAGAAGAAAAGGAAAACAGAAAATATCTCATCAATAATTTGGATATATGAACTAAAAAGACATTTGAGAATTGGGAGTCAGTGAGTCTGAAAGCAAAACAGGGAGGGTCTTATAGGAAGACTCAATATAGTTTCAAATATATTAACATAATTATGTGGGAGTGCCCCTCTAAAAATTGAAGGAAATGAGTTATTCAGTAACTAATTAGACATAGCAAGGCAGTATTAATTTGCTTGGAGAGGCTGTAGTCTCAGCAAATATCAGACCAGCAGGAGAGATTCAAATGGAAAGAGTAATAACATAATATTTACCATAAAGGACACAGGCAGCTGTTTACATTAGCCAAAATTGATTTCTCTAGTCTACTTGCTGTGAAATAATGGGTCCTGGACAGGACAGCCTAACTTATCATGCACTCCTGATTCCTCATCAAATTACAGCAACATCCTTTATTATTTGCCAACTTAGAAGTTCTAATTTCATTATGAGAACACAACTGAAATACTGAGTTCTATCTATATTCTTTCTGGCAAACTTTCAAGATTAGACTGTTATACTTCCTTTTTAAAAACTTCACCAGACATTTTTCTCACCCTATTATATGTCCTTCGGTTGGGATACTGGTTAATAATTGCCAGTTTTCTATCATATTGCAGGAAATAGCAATGAGTTTTAAAATCCCTCATTCAGATGTGGCAAGTTCTATGCCAACCAAGGAGGCTACACAGTGAGGAATCTTTCATTCAGACTGATATAAGCCCACAAATGGAAAAACCAAAGGGTTAATTAATGAAATAATGTAATAGGTAGGTCCCATTGATTTCAGATAAAAAAACAGGAGTCACCAATGTGGAGCAAAAATGCAGGATTGATGGTTGTTTGGGATTGCCAAGAAGGAACCTTCGAGCACCTCCTTAAGGAAAACATGACATCTTTTAGGGGGAAAAAAAATCCTCCAATTCAAGTGATATATGTATGTATGTATATATATATATATATATATGCATATATATGTATATATACTGTAAGCAATACAAGTTGGAGAGAACAACAACAAAAGAACTGAAAGAAAAAAACTCTGGAATGACTCAGAAAAAGATGCAGGACATGTAGGGCAGAGTGCAGGGACTCGGGTGGGATGGGGGACATGGGAAGGCAAGTGACTCTAGATTCAATTAAGAAATGATGTATGACTTATGGAAAAAGTTCAATAACAATAAAAAAATTCAAAAAAAATGATTGAGAAAAAGATACAAGACATATACAGTAGAATTCAGAACTAAGGTGGGATGGGGGCATGGAAAAGGGAATATGTCTAAACTGGACTGAGAAATGATGTATGAAACACACAAAACACCAATAAAAATATTTTATTAAAAAAGAGAAATATACAAAATGTCACTAAAAATATAAATAAATAAAAAATTAAAAAATTGAATGATATTGTATCATGGAGGCCAGGACAGGGGTATCAAGATAGGATGCATAAAAAAAAAAAGATAGGGGTCATTAGGTTAGAACCAAGCATACAAGGTATGGCTCAGTACACAATCAATGACAGAATTGCAAAAACAACTCATGCCTTCTAGGAGAAAATTCAAATATTAAATTTTAAGTGTATAACTAAAATCCATTCTTTCTTCATATTGTAATATATATACGTGTATATATATATATATATATTTTTTTTTTTTGGTCTTTTAGAGACAGGGTCTCCCTGTAGCCCCAGCTGTCCTGGAACTCACTCTGTAGACCAGGCTGGCCTTGAACTCACAAAGATCCACCTGCCTCTGCCTCCCGAATGCTAGGATTAAAGGCGTGCGCCACCACGCCCAGCGTAAAATATATTTTTACGTACTCATTCATCACATTCTGATGTGGTAAGATAAAGGGATTTAGTGTTGAGACAAGCATAAGTTTAGTAACTATGGCACTAACAGTCACCTTCAGCCAAGACTCAAATTGTCACTTTCATGTAGGAGCAAATTTATGCTATGAAAAAAATAAGATGTAAAAAGTAAGTTGTAGAATGCAAAACATTTACAACTATATGGTATCTTTATTATTCTTTTATGTTCATCTGCAGACAATCCCCCAGGCCTGCTGGGGAATTTCGGGGTCTGACTGAAGGAATGGGGGTGAGAGGTGCAGACCCTGGGAGTCGAGGGAATACAGAGAGCGAGCTGTTGCAGACTCATTTATTGTGGGCAGGGTTAGGGGTTATCTACTGCTCGTATTCCCGCTTGTGATTGGCCCAGGTCTGCAACACTGCTTGCATGGTCTTACCTGCCTAGGGCAGGTTAGGTTGATGAGGGACAAGCTCTGTGCATGCGTAATTCTCAGCATCCTGGCTACTACATTTCCACCCTTTGTATTTAATTTTGCGTGAGGAGCAGTCCAGTGGGAGCTCAGGTACTATGCCCGAACCTGTTGACACCAACTCTGGCATACCAACATTCGACTGCATCTGTCTTCAGTTGCCCTGGTTTTGCAGGGTCTTACCCATCTTTGACTGGCCAGCCACCGAGGGAAGAGGCCAGGACCAGTACAGCGGAGGGGAGAGACAAGCTCATTCCTGTGAATTGTGGATGGATGAGAGCCAGATGCAAATCACCTCATTAGGAGGGGTGCATGCAGAGTCCCTATTGACCATTGCTGAGAGGGCCTGGGCCATTGTTTTGTTGACCTGGCACTGGCTGTGGGCAAAGTGAAACAGACACCTAAAGAGAAAAAGACTGAGAAAGGCCAGGAGGTAGAGGATGCCCCAGGTGAGCAATGTAGCAGGGTCAAAAATGGACTTTAGCTTAGACCACACCTGTGAAACAAAGCTAGTATCAAAGGCTATGACCTCAGGTCGGGTAGAGTTAGGGAGATAATTTGAGAACCAAGGGTCGTGTAGTTAATAACCTGTTTCGACCAAGGGCCTTTAATAATGTCACCAAGTTCACCATGTAAAAGTGTAATATTGAGGACTTGGTAGGGGGTCAGGCAGAATGAGGAAAACCTGGGGTCACAACTCATCTCTCCCTCTCATTATGCAACTTTTAAATCATTGAAGGAAGTTCACAAGAGTGAACTGCAGTTGGTGTCTCCAAGATGGAATGATCTCTGCTAGGGGGGATTGTATTGGGTCCTTAGCACCAGGATTTTAATGGAATTTACTTTCTGGTCAATAAATCTAACAAGTGAGATAAGGATGTATGAACCACAAGTCAGAGCAACCAGAAGTCCACTGGCAGATCCAGGAAGTCCTCAGCTCTCAGCTGAGAAAGAAACTGGCTCTTTGGGGGGGGGGTCTTGACCCTAAACTGCCTAGCCAATTTTTTGGGGGGGGTTTAGCACCTACATTTATCACATTACCCTCTAAGGAGGTTACCCCAATTGCCAAGATGGAATTGAGGCACCGACTGTTCTAACTTCTTCCAGGCTGAAAAGGGGCATAGGAGGTGGTTACTGGGGTACCCCTGCTCAGTGAATCTATCTAAAAGACCCCAAAAGTATAGTTACAGAGAGAACAAAATCCTTAACTAGTGACCATGAAGGCGAGAGTAGCCAGGTACATTTTCTAGGCAGGGAACCAAGAGGGGAACAAGGTGAATTTAAAAAAAACATTAAAAGGGGGCTGGAGAGATAGCCTAGTGGTTAAGAGCACCGACTGCTCTTTCAGAGGACCTGGGTTCGATCCCCAGCATCCACATGGCGGCTAAGAGCCATCTGTAACTCCAATTCCAGGAGAACTCCAGTTCCAGGGGAATCCGACACCCTCTTCTGACCTCCGTGGCATTGCATGACACAGGTGCACAAACCTACATGCAGACAGTACACTCATACACATACAAAAATAAATTTTAAAAAGTTAAAAAAAAACATTAAAAGTCCGGGCATGGTGGCACACACCTTTAATCCCAGCACTCAGGAGGCAGAGATAGGTGGATCTCTGTGGGTTCAAGGCCAGTCTGGTCTACAGAGCAAGCTCCAGGACACCTGGTACTAAAAGGGAGACCCTGTCTCAAAAAGACCAAAAAAAAAAAAAAAAGTGTAAAACCAAAAAGATAAAAAAAACAAAAAAACATTAAAAGTCAGTTAGAATTTCTCAACGCAGGGTTCTGAAGCATCCATATTGGGTTTTCTCTTTGTTCATTTGTCCATGATATCTGGACTCACATCTGCTTTCCAGGGAAATTCCAATTCAGTCACATGATGTGAGTTTTCCCTTAGCGTGTTGGTTAAATAGAGAGAAGAAATTATGTTATTGGTAACAACAATATCATATGACTTTAAATGACTTAAAATCTAGTGTTTGGAGGGCACAATCTCTCAGACTTAAAAGGAAAATAATGATTTCTTATCTTTTGGTTATACTTTTTCTTGGTCCAACAGTTAGCCCACCATTAACCAATTTTGTTTTTGTGCCCAATGGTATGGGCCTATGTATGGTTGGTTATCCATCCATTTAAAGGCTAAGCTACACCAGCCTAACACCTTTAATTACTGTTCATATTCCGATAGGAATAATTATAATATAATTATTATTATATATATATATATATATGTTAATATAGAATTATTATATATATCATTAATATAGTAAAATTATATACTTAAATAATATAATATGTCTATCGAGGGCAACAAAATACAACAACTCTGTATATTACACGATCTATTTCAGGCCATAGTAAAGTAGCTTGAGTGTTTATACCAATTTAATTTTTAATACAGTTATCTTATCTTTCTTACCTTGAAGTGCATGTAATATGCATATAAAGTTTGGACAAAAACCAAACACTCTTACACAAACCTTGACTAGATATACATTATTTATTTTTATTTTTATTTTTTTATTTTTTTAATTTATTTTCTATGTGTATGAATGTACTGTCTGCATGCAGGTCTATGCATCTGTGTCATGCATTGCTTCGGTGGTCAGAAGAGGGCATCGGATTCCCCTGGGACTGGAGTCAAAGACTGCTCTTAGTCACCATGTGGGTGCTGGGGATCAAACCCAGGTTCCTCGCAAGAGCAGTCCGGCACTCTTACGACTAGGCCATTCTCTCCAGCCCACCATTTTGATTTTTTATATTGACTAATTATTTTTTTTTAAGTTTTTTATTTAATCACTGTCCTTCTTGTTTGTCACAACAAACCCCTACATCGATTTTATCGCTTTGCATAGAACTTTTTTCATCATCCTCACATAAATCCTACTAAAAAATATCTTTTTAAAACATTTTTTTCACTTTTTATATCCCTTTTGATACCATGAGAATATGACATTCATAATACAGATTATCCCTTAATTGTGCGGATTTTACTAATAATTAACATTTCATTTCCCGTGTATGAGATGGGACAGTTATCTAAATACAATAGTTTGAAAAACCACAGACATGCTCAATAAAAATTAAGCTCTGAGTTTCAAACATCTCAGGACAAACACCCTCTATATCCACACCAGACAACCATGCCACTTGCTTTATTGCAGGGATGCGAATGTTCAATGACAAACAGCTTCACACGCAAATTTTTAAAACTTTCCTTCGGGCCAAAGACTATGTCTATGAGGATTCAAGTAGCCCGTGTCAGGCTCCAAAGCAGATTGTGAAGGGCCTCTCTAAAGTCTGCCCTTCCTTCCCAGAGCACCAAATGTCAAGACAGCATAAACTGGTCCATTTACATTTTATCATTTTAGGAATATGGACAGAATATTTTTAAATTACTTTTTAAGGCATTTATTTATTAAAACATTCTTTGCCAAGATTTCACATTAGCTAAATACTCAATGTCAGCTGTTTTTTTTTTTTTTTTTGGTCTTTTTGAGACAGGGTCTCCCTGTAGCTCCAGCTGGCCTGGAACTCACTCTGTAGACCAGGCTGGCCTTGAACTCACAAAGATCCGCCTGCCTCTGCCTCCCAAGTGCTAGGATTGAAGGCGTGTGCCACCACACCCAGCTTCAATTCAGTCTTTACATGTCTATGAGGTTGCCACCTCAATGCCACATAAAATACCTTCTCAATCAGTCAGTGTGACCAGCATCCACATGGTCAGCTTCTGTTCTCCTGGTGAACTAGCTAGATGTTAATACTGATCTGCTACAAGGTAACAGCTCCTAACTCAAACTCAATGGAAAAGGAGTGAAATGTCTGCAAAGTGCACTTTTAAGAAGGGGCACTTTTTGCTTATGAAAAGAAACCAGTGAATCTTCTAAGAATAATTAAAAGGGAATGTTTAACAGTTTTAGCTCACATGACAGTTTACTTGTAAACAGATCCATCAGCACCTTCATGAAAACTCTAGAGATGAAAACTTAAATCAGATTAAATATGACTCTTAAGTTTATAACAGTCAGTTGTTTGTAACAACACTTTAGTCTTCACAGTTTACACAGTACTGAGGTCGTCTAGCTGTGAGGCAAATTTTCCTATTTTAAATTAAATTGGGTCAGTTATTTGTTTCTGAATCAGAAATTCTACAGTAAAGATCTTTACACCTAAAGACCTTGGCTGTGCTAGGATTAAAAGCATGCTGGGATTAAAGGTGTGGCCCACCAACCTGGCTAGGGAACTTCCAGGAGTGGCTAGACCAGCGGGACACCATTTCAAACCCAGGGAGGTATGTTTGCTTCCTAAAAGGAGGAAGGGGGTTGGGGCAACAGATAGGAAACACAATAAAACCCATTAGCTACCCCTGGAGGGGTAGCTCTCCCACCCTGGAGGCAAGAAACAGAGCTAGGCCAGGCCATTCTGGTACCAGTTCTCCACCCAAACCAGACCAAGATATCCACATGCCTTTGTGTCCAGAGTACTGGAAGAGAGTTTGGAAAGATTTTGGGGGGGAGTATAACCCAAGTTATACCACTAAAATATATTTTTTAACCCTGTTTTTGGTATTTTTGAGACAGAGTCTCCCTTTTAGTACCAGGTGTCCTGGAGCTTGCTCTGTAGACCAGGCTGGGCTTGAACCCACAGAGATCCACCTACCTCTGCTTCCCTTCCCGAGTGCTGGGATTAAAGGCGTGCACCACCACGCCGGGCAAAATATTTATATTTTTGATTAGGCATGTCAGAATAAGATTTTACCAAGTATGAGGGCTTAAGGCACTTACACCCTCCAAATAGGTTCTTATCGGTAAGCTGAATGGAGGTTCCATAGTTAAAAAAAAAAAAAGACTCAAACACACACATTCAAAACATCAGGAACCTGGGGCAGGAGGGCTGCTCTAGCATCTTAAAGTGATCACAATAATTTTTTTTTGTCTTTTTTGAAACAGGGTCTCCCTATAGCTCTGGCTGTCCTGGAGATCAGGTTGGCTTTGAATTTACAAAGATCTGCCTGCCTCTGCCTTCCAAGTCCTAGGATTAAAGGCGTGCACCACCATGCCTGGCTAGGAGACTAAAAGCATGGAGCAAAGTACAGTTTTCATGAATTTGATTCACCCAGTTCTCTGAGACCAACTCTTCCTCAACACAAACACACAGCCTGCCCTCGAGATCAGTAAGGAGGGCACAGACCCAGAGAGGTCCCTTTTCCTCCCATGAGGAAAAAGGAAGGGAGGGAAACAGGCTCAAAAATTCTTGCAGAAACATAATAGAGCCCAAAAGCTGTTCCAAACTGTTCTCCCTCACCCCTTGGAGGCAAGAGCCTATAATGCTCCCCTGGAAGCCATGCAGCACCCCACCGATCCAGGTACCAGACCCCAAAATGGGTCTCTAACAGAGACCAAAAGGTTGCCACGTGGGCACTCCAGACAGCTCAGGAATTCCCCAAGCTCTAAAGACCTCCTCCCAAGCAAGACCAGGATTCCTGACTAACTGCTGATGCAAATTTTACTAGCTAGTAAGAGGCAGATTATCTCTGGTCCATTGAGATAGCAGCTGGGTGGAGGAAACTCACCAAAGCAGACCAGATGCACTGACCTTGAGCTCACAAAGAACTGCCTGCCTCAGCCTCCCAAGGACTGGAATTAAAGGTGTGTGCCAACACACTAGGTCCAAGAATCCTTTCCCAGTCCAAAGGCTAGTTAATATTAAATCAGGGATATATCCACCGAGAGAATCTGGCCTGCAGAGGTCTCAAAAAAACAGGTAATTCCAAAGCAAGCAAGTTACCTCACACAATCCTTTTTGAAAGCAGACACAAACCAAATTTTAGGCCTTTAAATACCAATTTTTAAAGTTTGCATGTATCTAGTCTGGCATGCCAAAATGAATGATTCTGTGCACTTTAAAGGATTGAAACCTACAGTGGCCACTTTGACAGAACCAACACGAGACAATTATAATTACCAATTTACAAACACACATAAAAACTTAGACACACGCTTAGACACACGGAAGGACAGTTACCATAAACATAAGACATAGTCAGAGAAAGAGAGGAAACACTGTGTGCATGGAGCCTGTTGGTCCCGGAACCAAAAATCCAGACCTCTCGCCCAGATTCCAAATCACTGAGGTGAACCCCATGTTTGCACTTTATCAGTGGAGATTTAGGGCGTTCCCCCATCTCCACGCTCAAGGAACAATACTGCATCCAGTTTCTCCTAACTTAGCGCACCAGACCAGAAACTTGAGTTTAAATAAAACCAAAATGAAAGTAAAAAGAAAAAAAAAAAATTGAGTTCTTTCTTACCCAAAATATACAGCTGGCTGAACGAGATGTCTCTAGTCCCTCTGGTGGGAGAGAGCTTCCTGGGGCCTCCTCCAAGGGTATAATGATGGGGGGGTGAATGAGTATCTCTAGCAGGGGCAGCTGAAGGGAGTTTGGGGTGGGGATGAGGGGAACCTTCCTCGTCCTGGTGAAAGGGACAAAGGACAGGGCCAACTTCTCCTTGGTGTTCTTGTGGCAGGCTCAGTTATCCTCACGCAGAACATCCTCTGCTGAGGTGCCCTTAAGGCTTGCATTATGGCGAGGAGGGGCAATGCAAACAGCCTCCTCCCAAATGAATCCAAGTCCCGGGATTTCATTTTAAGGTCACGGGTCTGGAGGAGTGAGGCAGCTGTCCATGGCTCCCAATGTGGGGAGGAATATTATCCATGAGGGCAGGAAATGGTAAGGGAGTGGGGAGGTCTTGGGGGGGGTGGAGGCCTGGTGCTCACCCTAATGCCTGCCAAAAATCAAAGAACACCAAAGGGGGACTGCTCACTGATCAAGGAAGGTGGTGCCTCGCCAGCACGGAGAGGGGGGGGGATTTCGGGGTCCAACTGAAGGAACAGGGATGAGAGGTGCAGAGTCAAGACACAGACCCTGGGTGCTGGGTGAACGCAGACAGAGGGTAAGCTGTCACGGACTCGTTTATTGGGGGCAGGGTTAGGGGTTATGTACTGTTCACATTCCCACTTGTGATTGGCCCAGGTCTGCAATGCTGCTTGTATGGTCTTACCTGCCTAGGGCAGGTTAGGTTGATGAGGGACAAGGTCTGCACATGCATAATTCTCAACATAGTGGCTACTACACTCATCAAATATTTTATAGGAATTAGCTTTAGGTTTGAATTTTTTCCATTTCTAGTAATTTTAAAGTCTCTTGCATTTGTGGATCAACTGCAGATGAGGCTGAAGAACAGAAGGAGGGATTGCATTAGATGACCTTTAAGCTCTCTCCAACCCACAATTTTTTATGTGATTTGTTTAGTCAAACACTACAAAGCCTCATTGAAAAGTTAATTAAAAGGGTACCCAGTTAGGGGGCTGGATAGATAGCCTAGCGGTTAAGAGTGCCAACTGCTCTTACAGAGGACCCAGGTTCAATCCCCAGCACCCACATTGTGGCTAAAAACCGTCTTTAACTCCAGTTCCAGGGGAATTCAACACCCTCTTCTGACCTCTGCAGCATTGCATGACACGGGTGCACAGACCTACATGCAGACAGTACATTCATGCACATACAAAATAAATTTTAAAAAATTTAAAAAGGGTACCCAGTTAGGCATTTGCCAACAGAGATGAAGTATGGCCTATAGTAAGAAAAACAGAAAAGAGAAATTCTCAAAAGTATTCTTCTACTAATTACAGCTTCCTAGAAATCACATTTTTTATTTTAAATATTTTATTTTTTATTTGATTTGATTAATTTTATTTTATAAGTGTATTGCCTGAATGTGTGTAAGTGCACCCATGTTGTGCAATGTCTGTGGAGTCAGAAAAAGGTGTCAGATTCCCCTGGAACTGGAGTTAGGGATGGTTGTTAGTTGCCATGTGGATGCTGGGAATCAAACCCAGGTGCTTTGCAAGAGCAGATGGTCCTTTTAACTGCTGAGCCATCTCTCTAGCCCCTAGATATCACATTTTTATCAGAATTTCTATTTATATGTATGTGCATGGATATCTGAATATAAAAGTGAAATGCACTTATTAAAGGAAATGTAACAATTATATATATTTACTTCTAGTCTGTTTTGGACATTTTCAGATAAATTGGAGTGTTCAGTATATTTTATATTTTAACTCTTGGTTTCGTAACTTACATTTTGTTATGAGCATCCCTTGCTATATGAAATAATCTTTAGGCACACCAGTTTGAAAGTCAAGCATGTAGACATTTCAGAGGTTGTTTTCATATTCTTGTCTATTTTATTTCTAACTTTACATTATTATAAATTTTAAATAAAATGTCTTTACACTAAATATTTGAAAGTTTGGGGGACTTACTATGTCAGGATAGTTTATTTTCATACTTAATTCTGAATTATATTTTTAAAGATTTTACAAATTTATACCCTCATTGAGAACAGAGGTCTCTGTGGAGAACTCACTGTGTACAAACTTGTATAAAAAGAAATCTCATACTATCTACAATCATGTTTTAATGTTAATTTTCTTTAAATGTTGGTGACAAAATTCAAGGGAAGTTTTTTTTTTTTTTTTTTTTTTTTTTTTTTTTGGTCTTTTCGAGGGAACAGGGTTCCTTGTCGTATTCCCAGTTGTCCTAGAACTCACTCTGTAGACCAGGCTGGCCTTGAACTCACAAAGATCCGCCTGCCTCTGCCTCCCAAGTGCTAGGATTAAAGGCGTGCGCCACCACGCCCGGCTTCAAGGGAAGTTTTAAAATGGTAAATGAGTAGGCACAATCAACTAAACACACAGAAAAACATGACAGAGGAAATACATGTGACTGCTTGTGCTTTCAGTTTGGAGGGGAAACTGTAAAAGTTTTCATAAACTTTAAGCTTAGTAAGAAACAGTAATCCATATGTTTGACTTCTAAATTTAAAAAGTGGTAACACAAGCTTCCATTCAGTTTCATTGGGAAATTAAAAATAAAAATTTTGTATGCTATTACATGAAAAAGTAAGAACACGGAGAGCTAAAAAGTCAAGAAAGACATACAGATAGATCTACAAAAGGAAACTTCTCAGGAAAACAACAAAAAGGTAGAAGAATATTAGAAACTTTTAAAATCAGTTTTGGGGTTTTATAACTATGGACAAAGTAAAGAGAGAAAGGAGTCATTTCAACTGTTTTTCAAACTGCATTTGACAGCAATATTCAAGCAACAGATTCTTTGAGCCTGAACTTGGTAATTAAAACTACAAAGACAGACAGGTTTTCCTGGTCTTGGAACATGGAAACAAGTAGAAACAGTGGGTTTTTGGGGTTTGTTTTTTTTTTAATTTTATTTATTTCTGTATGTGTATTAATGCACTGTCTGCATGCAGGTTTGTGCACCCGTGTCATGCAATGTCGCGGAGGTCAGAAGAGGGCGTCGGTTTTCCCTGGAACTGGAGTTCTCCTGGAATTGGAGTTTCGGACGGTTCTCGGCCGCCATGTGGGTGCTGGGGATCGAACCCGGGTCTTCTGCAAGAGCGGTCAGTGCTCTTAACCGCTAGGCCATCTCTCCAGCCCGAAACAGTGGTTTTTAAGACCCAGTTTTTCACCAGTGTTATTGATTAGAATGTGAAAGAGAAACAAATTCCTATCTCCTTGCCATGGTTGACTGTGGCTGTCAACTTGATGTACCTGGGAAGAAGGAACCTCAGTTGGAGAACTGTTTCTATGGGATTGGCTCATGGGCATGTCTGTTAGGCATTTTCTTGATTGTTGAACAATGCAGGAGGGTCCAGCCTACTATGAGTGGTCCCACCCTTAAGCAGGTACTGTACTGTGTAAGAAACCAGGCTAAAGCATAAGCTGGAAGAGCAAGCCAGTAGGCAACATTCCTCTTTGGTCTGTGCTTCAATTCCTGCCTCCAGGTTCATGCCTTGAGATCCTGCCAGACTTCTCTCAAAGATCAACTGTCACTTGGAAGCATAAAACGCAATAAAACTTTTCCTTCCCCCGCCCCCCCAGCCAAAAAAAGACCCAGTTTTTCTTATTACCTGAAGCTCTAATTCACTATGACTCATGAAGACTGCACCAGTTTAAGAAAAGACGTTCATTTGTTTTTGTAATGGCAATAATAAATTTAATGGCATCATTACTGAATTAACTTTTATGACAGACAACAAAGGGTTAAGATGTTAAAATTTGGGGCTGGAGAGATGGCCTAGCAGTTAAGAGCGCCTTGCAGAGGACCCTGGTTCCATCCCCAGCACCCACATGGCGGCCGAGAACCGTCTGAAACTCCAATTCCAGGAGAACTCCAGTTCCAGGGGAATCCGACACCCTCTTCTGACCTCCGCGGCATTGCACAACACGGGTGCACACACCTGCATGCAGACAGTACGTTCATACACATACCGAAATAAATAAAATTAAAAAAAAAAAGATGTTAAAATTTTGTGACTATTCATGTTAATTATTAGCTCTGCTAAAATTGTTAAGTGGAGCTTTAGCACATAAACCATGATATCAGCAAGATTGTGTTTTCATAAACAAGTGTTCAAAAACAATGCAAAGGGCAGAAGTAAGAGGAATGACATCTTGATTGTCCTGATTGCAGGCACCAAGACAAGAAAACTCTTATGTGGATCCTCTCTAGTCATGCAGCATAAGCTTTCTGTTCTAACCAGCTCTTTCACTAGCTTGGACTGACAAAACATTATTATTCTCTTAAAATTTGCCAAGCTGAGGAGTTCCTTACAAGCTTTTTTTTTTTTTTTTTCAGTAACAGCAAGAGTGATTTATGGGTTTCTCTATTCATTCTCTTCAGTTAGAAAAAAATATATATTTCTCAGCCTTATTTTTCCTTCCCCATTCCTCCCAATTCTACTGTCTTGAATCATAGTCATTCTCTGTCTTGTTTTGTTTTGCATAGTTTTTCAAGAGTCTAATGTACTTTAATTATGAAAACCAGGTATCTTAAACTCCCTGGAGTAGTTCTTATTTAAAATATTCTGTACCACTCTTCTCCCTAAATCATCAAAAATATCCAGTATTTCAATAAATGCCTCTGATTTCCATAATTCTGTTTTAAAATTTGGATGAAGGAGACAAGATACATATAACATATTTTTATTTATTCATTTATTTTTTGGAATAACATATTTTAAGAGCAGGAACTCTGTTTTCAGGCAAACCTGAATCTGCCATACACTCAATGTAGACCCTGAACAAATTACTTGAAATTCTCTTTGCTTCAATTTCCTATATATAAAGGGAATATAAGATTATATATGTTGTTGATTTCTCTGAAGATTAGATGATGGAATCCATATTGGCAGTCAACAAAGTAAACTTTTGCTACTAGTATTTTTCAACAACAGAATTCTCATATGAATAGTGGTAATGGTCAAAAATTGTAAGAGTTGATACAAGAGAGTTGTTCGCTAACAGTTGTAGCTTACAAAGCTAGATATTTGTACATTACTAGTTACTAGTTGCTTAAAAAGAAAATCTTGATAGAAACTGTAAAATTGGCTAAGTTTGAAAAGAGAAATACAGAATAGGAAAGGAGGAACAAGAAACAAGTAACTCAGTTATATTGCCTGTTTAGTAAACACTGTGGCCTTAAATCTGACCTTATGAAAACATGCTAGTAAAATGTGAAAAGGAAAAAGTATCTTCCTATCAAAATGGTTAAATATATTGAATGATTTTGAGAATATTATTTCAAACAAAGAAATATGTTAACCAAGTCTCTCTCTCTGTTCAAATTTTGGGACTGAGAATTATGATAATTTCTTCATTTTCTTGGTCTTTTTTATTTTTCTAATTAAAGTTTTAAGAGGTTGGAATAATCATTGGCAGTCATAGGCATTGCAAAATATTTCTTGATAATCCACAGGAATTATTCAGTGTCTTGCCAAAAAGTTTCAGGGGAGAAGAGGGGAGAGGATGGAAAGAATAAACAATTCTTTTTTTTTTCTTTTTTTTTTTTTTTNTTTTTTTGTAGTTTTTGAGACAGGGTCTCCTTATAGCCCCAGCTGTCCTGGAACTCACTCTATAGAACAGGCTGGCCTTGAACTCACAGAGATCTGCCTACCTCTGCCTCCCAAGTGCTGGGATTAATGGTGTGCGCCACCACTGGCTGGAGAGATGGCTTAGCAGGTAAGAGCACCAACTGTTCTTGCAGAGGACTGGTGTTCGATCCCCAGTACCCACATGGTGGCTGAGAAACGTCTGTAACTCCAATTCCAGGAGAACTCCAGTTTTATCAATTCTATGTCCTATACTGTTCTTTTAGATTAAAAAAAAATAAGTTTACTCTCTGTATCTCAAGATTAAGCCACCAAAAAAAGAATATTTATAGATTGGAACTTAAAGCATGGTTGATACATTATATAATATTTAGAATTGAATGGTAATTTTGGGAATGTTTATCCCGCTAGCCTTCTTAGAGTGCCAACTTCCTACTTTGTTCCAACTTCTCTCATTTAATCACATTTTCCCACTTGTATAAATTTCACATATGTCTGTCTCTGCTTATTAGCATGACAATTTAGACACTCTAAAAACACCTCACCTTCTTTACACACAAAATTATAAGCTCTTAACCTGATTCTCTAAGCTATGATTGAATTTTAGTTCAGAATATCAAAGAAAAATTATCTCATACAATTATAAATAAGCATTAGATTTTTTTTGTCCTACAATAAGAATAATGAAGATGTGGTGAAAAATATTTTCTTCTTTGTGCTACACCAGAAAGCATGCTTTATTGAGTGAGAAGAATTCAGATTTCTACCCAGCAGTGTTTTAATAAGGCTTTATTTAGATTCTATAAGAATGATTAGCAATTTCCAAAGCATATAATTTTTTTAATTTTAAATTGCTTTTCAAAAAATCCCACATTAAGATGAAAATTAATACTGCTTTAGAATTTACATGGAGTTTTGATTTTTCAAATAAAAATAAATAGAAGCCAAGTATTCTTTTCACTTTGGCATTTAGTTTTTTTTTTTTTTTTTTTTTTTTTTTTAATATGATAAAAAGCAAGCTTGCCTCCTGGGTGTAAGGAGAGCTTCTAGCTGTAAAAGTCAATCAATCAGGAAGGGCATTTGTGGGTGGGAGTTGTGAAAAATTGCCAACTTGACCTTGAAAAAAGAAAAATAATTGAGATGGCAGTATTTACTTCTCATGTGCTGCTGTCTTTTCCACATTTTTAAGTTGGTTTAAATTTCTGTCCCCTACCACCTACTCACACACATTCATGTTCACTATTAGCATCATAATGTATATTAAAGAGCCCTCACAGCTGGTTCAGAAGTTCTTCTGGTAGGCTAATAACATCAATATGACTCAATGATGCTGTGCATAATACAAGCTAATGAAATTGTGCCTGAAAAGCAGTCAACATTAAAAAGCAGTTCACAGCCCCAAAGTAGCAACAACCAAGAATGCAATGATATGAGTAAAATCATGTTAATTTATGTAACATAATGGAATTTGTGTCCTTGTATGTCTTTAATTCTATATATGTGTACTGAATTGGATAGACACAAAAATAACAGGATCTCAGTGTTGAGAAAGATATAAAAGAACATCTACTCCAGTTAGCTGACTAATGTTTAAGCAATCTCATTAATATTTACTTTATGAAGTAATTCACCACATCTGAAAGAATTGAGTGGAAAACGTTTTGTCTAAAGTCTGGTTCTTGGTACTGGAGAGATGGCTCAGTGGTTAAGGGCACTGGTTGTTCTTGTGAAGGACTCGGGATCGATCATTAGCACCCACATGGCAGCTAACAACCTTCTATAACTCAAGTTCCAGGGGGATCCATTGCTTCTCAGGCATTGCACAACATGGGTGCACATAACACATATCCAGGCAATACAAACACATGAAAGAAAGAAAGAAAGAAAGAAAGAAAGAAAGAAAGAAAGAAAGAAAGAAAGAAAGAAAGAAAGAAAGAAAGAAAGTGTGTGTGAGAGAAAGAGAGAAGAAAGAAAGAAAGAAAGAAAGAAAGAAAGAAAGAAAGAAAGAAAGAAAGAAAGAAAGAAAGAAAGAAAGAAAGAAAGAAAGAGAAAGAAAGAAGAAAGTCTGGTTGCTGTTGTTGTTCTCAATTCATGAGATGCTTTCTCATTTCCTTCTCATGTGAGATATGGTAACATCCAGATAAACTTTTCATTTTAGCATAGTGAATGATGACTTTTCTCTATACTCCAGTAGAAATATTATTTTAAAAAGTAATCATATAGAAATCTCCAGGACATACAATATTATACAACATAGTAGGAGTGTAAAACATCTCATGGTATTGTTTCTTTATATTTTATAGCATATATTAAATATTAGGAACTAAATGATTTAAGTCTTACACTATCATTTTCCTCTAGTAGCTTATTATCAAGTTCATTCATTCCCAGAAGAAAGCATTGTGTCATTTCTAATAGCTTAACTAAACCAGGATACACAATCCAAGTGTGTTAATCATTTTCCCACATGGGAGGGAAGAAAACAGGGAAAAAAAAAAAAACCCGGGAAAGACTCAGAAAAAGGGGCAGGGGCAGCGGCCGAGACGGCCGCAACGCCGGCCGAGGAGCGGACCGGACGGGCCTCGCCTCCACTCGATCTTTGTGCTCGCATCGAGGGCCCCCTACGAGGGGGGAGGTAAGTGGCGTCGGTGGCCTATTGCGTGCAGTCGGCGCAGGCCGGGGACGCGGGCGCGGCGACCGCGCGGCCGACGACAGGGCGCGCGCGCCGTGGAGCAGGAGCGGGCCGCGTCGCGCGATGCTCCGCCGCTATTCATCCTCTCCTTTCCGCTAGCTCTTCTCTACTCCGGCGGCTCTCGCGTCGTCCTATCGTTAGCTGTCGGCCGCTCGCGGTCTGGCGCCGCGCTCTGCGCCGTCTCAATCTGCCGCTGCCTCGCGTGGCCGAGGCCACTTCTCGAAGGGGGGAGAGTGGGAGGGAAGGGGGAGGGGGGGGGAGGGGAG
>VZQC01006841.1:2036581-2080447 GCA_009823505.1 Rhizomys pruinosus
TACCATAACTATTAGTGCTGCTTAAATACCTATATATCTAATTGCTTGTTCTTCATTAGTAGGATCGAAAGGTTATTCCTGGACAAACTGTCAGCCCATGAAAGGAAACAGCCAGAATTGACCAGAGTCCAAGTCAACAGCTCCAGAGAGAGTGGACTGTTTTACCACTGGCATTTCAATGGGCTTCTGGATCTCACAACCTGACAGACCCTATCTCAAAAAATTAAGTGATGAGAGAAAACACTAGATATTAACCTCTGGTCTCCACATGAATAAGCATACACATGCATGTCCATATACATGTTGTACAAGCATGTATTCATTTGCCCTTGCCTGCACAAATCTACACACACACACACACACACACAGACACACACACACACACACACACACACACACACCCCACATCAAGTACAGTTTCTGATAGATGGTAAATGTTCACCAAATTCTAGTGAATGAGTAAATCTCAGTACTGCAGTTTAAAATATACTTTTAGCCTAACATTAAATTTTCCTCTCCCCAATCAAGAGAAGAAGAGGCAGTGTGATTATAATTGCTCAAATGAGTAAATAATTTATGGTAATGACAGAACAAATACATTTCCCAAATTCGTAAATAATTTGTTTTCAATTTTTCATTTGTACACATTTTTTTCAAGGGTGGAATATATCTTTCAGTTATACTTGGAGGCCTACACTAACTCAAATGACTGACCTATCAAAAAGGATGTTTGACTGGATACTGATTTGTTGGATATGCAGAATTATTGTTCTGGATAACTATTCTTAACTTTGCTATTATTTTTCTCATTTTCTTTCTTTCTTTATTTTTGTCTTTTTGAGACAGGGTCTCCCTGTAGCCCCAGCTGTCCTGGAACTCACTCTGTAGACCAGGCTGGCCTTGAACTCACAAAGGTCCACCTGCCTCTGCCTCCCAAGTGCTAGGATTAAAGGCGTGCACCACCACGCCCAGCCAAATTAAAAAAATCTTTATTTTATATGTATGATTGTTTTGCCTGCATGTATGTAGGTGCACCATGTGTGTACAATGCCTGTGGAAGTCAGTTCCCTGGAACTGCAGTTATACACAGTTGCTAACCACCATGTGGGTGCTGAGAAAAGAACCCTGATCCTTTGCAAGAGCAGTCAGTGGTCTTAACTACTTAACTATCTCCAGCTCCAAATTTTCTAAAAAAACTAATTTTAAAAGCATGTTTGAGTGCAGTGTTGTTCCAAATACGTGTAACCATATATTTATAATACTATTTCTATGGGAAAATAAATTCTACATTAAAAAAAAAACAAGAATACATTGATGTGTCTACATCTTTCCCTTACCAGAGGTGGCTGCAGTAGGAAAAGGTGGGAAACAGTATTTGGCTATAGGAATAGCTACCCATCTTAGAGCTAATACTTTTAGGTATTGTATTTCCTAACTCTGTACTTCACTTCTCATGTGACCTACAATTTAAGAACAAATAGCAGGGGTATCATTTGCAGTAAGAGTGAAGTGTGCAGAACGAGTATAATACTAAGAAGGAACTCCAAAGGCACCAGCTGCTTTTAAATCAGAGGTTCAAGTATGTCTATTAGCTATCACACTCTACCCCAAATAACAATTAGAAAGTTCTTGTTAAGCCAGAAGCCAGAGAAAAGGTGTTCTAATAATTTATGCAAAAGCCAGATTATTTATACCTACTATGTCCAGACAATATCTTGTTTATGATTAAAATTCTTGTACTTACTCGCCAAGCTTATCTCATAGTACTACTTTTTAAAAATTTTAGTTTATTTTTTATGTGTATGAATGTACTGTCTGCATGTATGCCTGTGCACCCATGTCATGCAATGCCGCAGAGGTCAGAAGAGGGCACCGGATTCCCCTGGGACTGGAGTCAAAGACGGTTCTCAGCTGCCATGTGGGTGCTGGGGATCGAACCTGGGTCCTCTGCAAGAGCAGTGGGCGCTCTTAACCACTGAGCCGTCTCTCCAGCCCCAGTTGATTTTTTTATAAATTTTATTTATTTTTCATGTGTATGAATGTCCTGTCTGCATGTAGGTTTGTGCACCTGTGTCGTGCAATGCCGCAGAGGTCACAAGAAGGTGTCAGATTCCCCTGGAACTGGAGTTAAAGATAGTTCTCAGCTGCCATGTGGGTGATGGGAATCGAACCTGGGTCCTTTGCAAGAGTAGTCGGCGCTCTTAACTGCTAGGCCATCTCTCCAGCCTCCCCAGTTGACTTTTTAAACCATATTTGATATCAAAACAAAAGAAAACAACCTTTTATATACGAAAAGAATCATGACCAGCCCAAGTATAATAAATGAAAACTGATGTAGACCTTAATCTCAGAGAGGAAAAGTAACATAGCAATATGGTAAAATGGAGAGTGCCCATCTGAGAGGGACAGCTGCTACTTAGTTTAATGGATCAGTGCCATGAGAGAATGTGATCACTGTGCTATCAGTGTTTTCTATTTTTTTGAAAGAAGTAAAAAAAAATCTAGACTTTTATATGAGCTCTCTTAATTTTTTTCACTGTTGATTCAAACTACCATGTTTTGTGACTTTATAAGACAGTATGGCATTTCTCTTCAGTAGGCACTGACATCCATTCTAGTTCACTGACTCATTTAGTAGGAACAAGAAGTCCATATGCTAATGCAAATAAAAAGAAGTAGAATAGAGCTGGGAGACAGTCCATAATGTATAAAGATATTGAGTATGATGCATATATGTCATGCATATGTATTCACCAGACTGAGTTCTAGAGATGTCAAAAACATGTATAATGAAAAACTTACCATGTTAAAAGAAAGAAATAAAAGAATACTGAAGTATAGAACTGTGATATGTCTATTAAGATCTTTAAGAATAAATTTTTGTTAGTATTAAAAATACAGATGGGCTGGAGAGATGGCCTAGTGGTTAAGAGCACCGACTGCTCTTGCACAGGACCTGGGTTTAATCCCCAGCACCCACATGGCGGCTAAGAACCGTCTTTAACTCCAGTTCCAGGAGAATCCGAGACCCTCTTCTGACCTCTGAGGCATTGCACAACATGGGTGCACAAACCTACATGCAGACAGTACATCCATACACATAAAAAAATAAAATAAATTAAATACAGAGAAATTCATTATATGACAAATTCAAGATGCTGTTTACCTGGGATGCAGTTGGGAGAGATACCAATAGGCTTTCATATGTTGTTGATGGATATGTTACTAATGGATGGTGGGTATGTGAATGTTCCTAATTAAGTTGTTATATATTTTTACATATCTGAAGATGTTATTCCTTTGTCAGACCCATGAATGTTTGATTTTCTGACAATTATATTTTCTTTTCAAAGCTGAGAAAAAGGCTTTTAGACCTTTCTCAGCCTCTAACAAAAAGTGACAGGAGTCTGTGAGCTGAAAAGCATGCTGGAGGTTGGCAGAAACACAGATGAGTTACCAGAAATGTGCCAGCAAATGGCACTCCTGTAACTCCAGCAACTGCTCCCCAGACTTCTGTTTACCCCCTGAACCCAGCTATGGATGTTAGAGAATGATAGCTCTCTGGAGTCTACTGTGATATCTAGAAGGGGGTAGAAAAAAGAAATTAGGACCAGACATAGTGGCACACACCTTTAATCCCAGCACTTGGGAGGCCAAGGCAGGCAGATCTCTGTGAGTTCAAGGCCAAGCCTGGTCTACATAATGAGTTCCAGGACAGCTGGGACTAAAGGGAGACCCATCTCAAAGAGAGAGAGAGAGAGAGAGAGAGAGAGAGAGAGAGAGAGAGAGAGAGAGATTAGTAATTCCTGAGTAATACTAGGTGCCACACTAGGCATTGCTCTCTGTTGTCATCACCATTATCTTAACAATTAGCATTTATATTATATTTAACAGCATGGAAAAAAAGAGAAAACTCACGTATCTCTGCTTCACATAAACTATGGAAGGAACAGAGGGAAGTGTTTTTATATTCATTGTATAATTGAGAAAACTGAAGACCAGAACAGCATTTCAGTGAGTTTATAGTCAGAGTACAGACCTAAAATCCAGAGTTTCTGACCCCAAGCATTTGGTCTTTATTCATATGCCCTGGATCAACTCAGTGGTTTAACTAGCCTGAGTTTTGTTTTAATTATTATATGTACTTATTCACTTTATTTATTATTTATTTGTATACATTTGTCTGTGTGTATGATAACCTACATGCTATGGTATGAGTGTGAAGGTTAGAGAACAACCCATGGTCCTTGGTTCTCTCCTTCCATCCTGTGGGTCCCAGGAATGGATCTTGGGCTTGATAGCAAGCACCTTTATCTGAGGTGGCCTGGTTAATCTTACTTCTAATAATGAATGAATTGAATTTGATGAGGTGAGTCCAAGATTCCAACCCTCAAAGAATAACTAATCAAAAATTTAATGTCCCGTCCCGTGGGACTCAGTTATTGGTGGAAGACTCGAGGGGAGACCCCAGACCTGAAATATAATGGGCACGAGAGAAAAGAGGGAGACCAAGCAAAGTTGTCAAGGTCCCGTTTATTTGAATAAAGGCAGTTACATATATACTTTGCAGAAAGGCAGGAAGTAAGGAGGGAGAGTGGGGCAGAGGGGAGCAGGCAAGGGTTGCAAAACCTTTTTTTCGCAAGATAAGTTTGGAACGTCCTGGGGGCTGGGGCATCCTGTTAGGCAAAGGAACAGTAAACGCTGATATTTCTCAAGGCATTCTGTTCCTTTTTATCAGGAAAGAGGCAGGGAGGGTAGAAATGTCAGCCAGGGGTGAGCCTCGGCTTCTGACAATTTAAATCTACATAAATATTTTTATATCAACATATCACCTTACTTTTGTCAAAAATATTTGGCTAATGGTTAGTTATTTACCTTATTTAATCCTGAAGCAAAATGTACTTACGTAGCTTATGCTATGGGTATGACCGTGCCTGAGACTTAATGTCCAGACCTGTTCTTTTTTTTCTTTTTTATTGACATTTTGTATACCCCATACATCATTTTTCAGTCTAATGTTAATACATTCCCCTCCTTGCCCCTCCCCCACCCCAGTTTATGCATTATCATAGGTAATTAAAGAAAAATCTCACATGAGAATAACATCTCAGTCTGTTAGTCCCATTTCATATAGTTTCTAAGCTGTTGTAACTATTTTTACCTAAAATAAATTTTAAAGACTCAAAAATATTTTTATTTTTTGAATATTTTATTTATTTATTTATTATTTAAAAATATTTTAGTTTTTTTTCATTTTTTAACAATAAGCAATAATTTATGAGTACAAGCATCCTTCATGTAAAACCAATTTTCAAGCAGTTGTGCCCAAACCCACACAGCCCAAGGGTCCCACCATCCAGCTGGAGGGGCTTGTATGTTCAATCAAGTTGATCAAATAAGTGTCCAGTCTATATTGCTGTAGTTTCACCATTCACCCCAATCACAGCCCTTACATTCTACCATGCCCCCTCTTCCACAGATTGTTCCTTAGGCTTAGAAAAGGGGCACAGGTGGATGAGAAGCAAAACAGTCTACTTTCTCTGGAGCTGTCGTTTTGGACTTTGGTCAATTCTGGCTGTTTCCTCTCATAGGCTGACAGTTTGTCCAGGAATAACCTTTCAGTCCTACTAATGAAGCACAGACATTTAGATATATAGGTATTTAAACAGTACTAATTGTTATGGTAGGTTACTTTGGTATAGACACATATTTAGATGGTATGTTAATCTATGAATTACATTATTTCCTGTAAAATGTGACAGGATCTTACTGTGGCTTATAACATCTCATAACCACTAGAGAATGTAAGCTTGTGGCATCAGCCATGGGTTATTTCTCCAAGGAGAGAGCTAATAGCCAATTAGATTTGGGATATACAGGCATATGGCTGCCACTGCTGCACAGTATTTCCAGGCAGGTGAGATGTAGCTGGTGCTGATGGAGGAGTCTTGCTTGACTCAAGGAGACCTATATTTGCTTTATTGGTTTAGTGGCCTTTGGTAACACTCTCTGGTATTCCAGAGACCAACTGTACACTTGCAAGTGTGGTCTCAATACATCTTTCCCATGCTTACATCAGGTCTTCAACAGCAGGGCCTTATTGCCTCTCTTCTTGCAGGTATCCCAGTTTACAGATAAGAAGCCTTTACCTTTTGGGGGGGCTTGGCTCCCCTGGCCAACATCTTCTTGGTAGAATAATCCATTGCTGATATCAGAGCTCTCCTGTGTTAATATATTTTGCTTAAGTGCACAGCTTAAGGAGACTTTAGTATTATATTTGGTTCTGAATAGAGAATAATCCTTTTCACAGTTCCTATGTCAATTAGTCAATTAAAGAAGGTGGTTTTACCAGTTTTATAAGAGATTACCTCTATGACAGTTGGCTCCAATTTACAGTTAAAGAACAACCTCATCATCATCATATTCCTCCTGGTTCTATGAAGGAGAGGTAAGAAAATCTCTCCTATTAAAACTTTGTGGCACCTAGAAGGTAAGTTTCCTTAGGACTCATTATAAATAGTTGTTACAAGTAGGATCCACAGATGAGGTTTGATGCCTGTAGCAGTCTGATGCTTTTCTTCTGTTCAATGTTCAGATGGGCCAACCTTTCTGCTGGCACTTCCTGGTACATTCTACACAATGCAAAGCTGTGTCTTTTCTTTCTCAGCCATTAAGTTGGTGACGTTTTGACCTGTGGGAACCTACAAATCTTTTCCCATAGAAAGTTTTAAGATTTGAATTGCAAAGTTTTTGACAAAAAAGATTTCATATATATCTGTATCCCCCCTTTTTATTTTAGGTTTTTGTTTCTTGACCCATGAAGACTCATAAATATTTTTAAAGTAATCACAGCCAGCATTTCTTAACTTAAATAATTTGTACTCAGTGTTCATAATTCTGCCATTTATCCCAATACTCAAATGCACATAAATCTTAGAACCTGGGCTATTTTTTTTCAAGAAGAGAAAAAGGTATACATTGGAATCTTGGGTGAATTTTAAATGTTTCAATATATTATCTGCTTTTCTCTGTGTTGGACAAGTTGTTTTTTTTTTTTAATGTTTCTAAAAATCTACCCAAGAAAAGCCTAAACAGATAGGGGTTTCCTTGTACTATAGATAACATAGAAATAAATGTTGATCTGGGTGGGTATAAATTCGAGTATTTGATAATTCCAAAGCCCGAAGACCACTGCTATTTCTATTCTTCTACTCTGTTATCCAAAGAGCTAAAGCTCTGGACTCAAAAGAATAGGGCATTTACTTTCTCCTACTTTTTGAATAGGTACGCTTTACTTCATTTCTCTTGAACTTAGATTTTACTTTGACTCTAATATGTAAGAAAATATCTAAAAAATAAATATCTTAAGTGTGCTACCATTTACTGATTATATTAGTTTTTGAATTTTTTTTCTTTTTGAGACAGAGTCTCCCTATTGCCCCAGCTGGCCTGGAACTCACTCTTTAGACCAGGCTGGCCTTGAACTCATGGAGATCCACCTGCCTCTGCCTCCCAAGTGCTGGGATTAAAGACAGTTCTTAGCCACCATGTGGGTGCTGAGAATTGAATCTGGGTCTTCTGCAAGAGCAGTGGGTACTCTTAACCACTGAGCTGTCTCTCCAGCCCCAATTTTTTAAACTTTTTATTGAGCATTGTATAACTCATAGGATGGTTTCCAATCAAACCCAATCTCCCTCCATGCCCCAACCTCCCATCAGAACTCATGCATTCTGACATCAAAGCTAAGCTCTATCTAGTCAAGCTCCTACACCCAGACATCCTTCTGTGTAAATAGGTCCTATGGAGTCTAGTCAGCATATCTAGAAATCCTAGGTAAGGCATATTCTTCCTCACCCAACAGTACTCAGTCTCTTGTAGTTCTTAGTCCAGGGTCAGTTCCACACCCATTTTTCTTGCCCTGCTTTGAGACCTTGTCCCAGTTGGCATGGGTACCATGTCTGATGTCACATTGCCACAGGTTTACATGTGAAAGCTTACAGTCAATTGTAAGTCACTGCTTTTCTATGCTCATGCACTAGCCCTGGCTCTTACAATCTTTCTGCCCCTTCTTCCACAATAATACCTGAACCATGGGTAGGCAAGGTTTAATATAGGGACCTCATCCAGGTATACACATTCTGAGAGTTCCCATTCTTTGAAGCTTGACTGGCTGTGGCCTTCTGCTTGCATCACACTCTGTTGTGTAAGGAAGCATTACTGGTAAGAATTGAGGGGTGCACTCTTTTTCTCTCTGCCCCTCATTTTATGTGTAAAGGTTCAATTGTAGATGTGTTTCCCAGGGACTGGGATTTTTCAGATGTATGTGTTCTGTGTTTGACCGGTTGTCAGATTCTGCAGTGGCCTCCCTCTTTTGCAAAGAGTAGCTTTTTTCGATAAGTGCATATGATATGCTTGTCTGTAAATTTAAGATTCTGTAGTTAGTGTGGTAAGAAATGTCATTTGTCTAGAGATATGACCCTGATAGGCTTTTCTCTAGGCTCTATGTCTTTTCTAGCCCTGTGTATTTCTCTGAATTTATAGTGGCTCTCATGGGTTCACCCTCATTAAGAAGATTCCAAGTCCAAATAGATAGCTGTTGACCATGCCCCAGACAACAGTGCCTCTACTGCACCATTTGAAATCTTTGACAAAGATGGAATGAAAGTAACTCTACTTATTTACATGATTGCTATTTTTGAGAAATATTTGTTACAGTAATCCAGAACTAACTAAATAACCATTCCAGTGTACACAAGAACCTTATTTCTGAAAAAACTTCTAAGGAGGTGGGGAAAAAAGTAGTTTGCTGGGTAGCTCATCATGGTTGTTAGAGTTTGGCACTGGTTGTACCATTCCTTGATTTTTCTCTCATAGTAATGTGCACATTGTCTAGCATTATGACTGCTTAAATTCAGATAAAAAGGTTTCATGTCAGTTCCTGTTCCATTAATCTAAGTCCTCTCCCTGAAGCATGTCCTGTTCTGAATAGTAGGGTCTTATTTTCTATCTCTGGTAGATAATCAAGAGCTTTGGAGATAGCCTTCCTTGTTTTGAAAGTCACGTGGATTGCTCTTGCTGACATTCAAAAAGAGGTATCCTCTGTCTTGCACTGTGTTCCCTGCCACAGAGCCACCAGGCTGTACAACCCCTGCACTAATGTTCAGTATATGTGAATTTCTCATGGGGTCTCAGGGACATCACATTACTCTCTGAGTTTCCTAGCCTCTCAAGTTCCAATCATCTCTACTCTTTCCTCTTCCCTTGCCAACCTCTCCTCTCTCCTCAGCCCCAGCACCCCCACCCTCCTGAATTACACTCCCCCCCCCCAGAAACATCTGTTCCTTGCTGTCTCCTGTTTTGGGATTTGCCTTTTCCTTTACCTCCATGTATCCTTTCCAATTTCTTGGCTCTTGTTGTTATATCAAAATATATACTCACATAAGGGGATTGGTGCTACCATCCACAAATGAGGGAGAACATACGACACCTGGTTTTCTGCCTTTGCGTTACTTCACTCAGAATAACATTCTCTAGCTCTATCCACTTACCTGTGAATTTCATAATTTCATCTTTTTCTTACTGCTGAGTGTAGATGTACCATGTTTCCATTATCCATTCATCAGTTGTGGGTCATTTAGGTTGTTTCCATTTCTTCGCTATTGTGACAAAAGCAACAACAAACATGGGTGTACAGGTATCTTTACAATATGACGAGTCCTTTGGGTATATGCCAAGGAGTGGTATAACTGGTCTGTATAGTAGGTTCATTTTTAGTATTTTGAGAGTTCCCCACACTACCTTCCATAGTGGCTGCACTAGTCTTCATTCCCACCAACAGTGAATGAGTATTCCCCTTTCTCCACACCCTCAGCAGCATCTTGTGTCCTTCATTTTCATGATCTTAGCCAGTCTGATTGGGGTAAGATGGAATCTTAAGTGGTTTTTATCTGCATTTCTCAGACTACTAAGGATGTTGAGAGGTTTTAAAGATGTTTATTAGGCATTTTTATTTCTTCATTTGAGAATTCTCTGTTCATCTGTAGCCCATCTTTTTATTGGGTTGTTTATTTTCTTGCTACTTTGTTTTTTCAGTTCTTTCTATATGATGGATATTAATCTGTCAAATGTGTAGCTGGTAAAGATTTTCTCCCACTCAGTGGGTTTCCACTTCACTCCCTTGGTTATTTCTTTTGCTGTCCAGAAGCTTTGTAGCTTAATGAGGTCCCACTTACTGATTGTTGCCCTTAAATCCCTGAGCAGCTGATGTCCCATTAAGAACATCCTTTCCTATGCCTATACATCCTAGAGGGCACTCCCTATGTATTCTTCTAGCAATTTCAGAGTTTCAGATTTTATATTGAGGTCTTTGGTCCACTTGGAGTTGACTTTTTTGCAGGTAGTGATCTAGTTCTGCCAGCGACATTTGTTGAAGATGCTGTCTTCCCTGCATTGTGTATTCTTGGCATCTTTGTCAAATATCAAGTGGCTGAAATTGTATGTACTCTTGTTTGGGTCTTCTATTCTGTTCCATTGATCTACATGTCTATTTTTTTTTAATAAGTCTCTAACTTTTTAAAAAAATTTTTTATTATATTTATTTCTGTATGTGTATCAATGTACTGTCTGCATGCTGGTTTGTGCACCCGTGTCATGCAATGCTGTGGAGGTCAGAAGAGGGTGTCGGATTCCCCTGGAACTGGAGTTCTCCTGGAATTGGAGTTTCAGACAGTTCTCGGCCGCCATGTGGGTGCTGGGGATCGAACCCGGGTCCTCTGTAAGAGCGGTCGGCGCTCTTAACCGCTAGGCCATCTCTCCAGCCCTACATGTCTATTTTTTGCCAGTTCCATGCTTCTTTTACAACTACAGTTCTGTAATATAACCCAAGATCTGGTATAGCGATACCCCCTGCATTGTTCTTGTTGCGAAAAGTTGTTTTGGCTATACGGGGTCTTTTGTGGTTCCATATGAATTTTTGGAGGACTTTTTCTAGCTCTGTGAAAAACGTTGTAAGTATTTTGATTGACATAGCATTGAATTTATAGATTGCTTTTGGTAAGATGGTCATTTTCGCAATATTGATTCTACCAATCCATGAGCATGGTAGATTTTTTTCCATCTCCTAGTGTCTTCCTCTATCTTTCTTTAAAGTTTTTAAGTTTTCATTGTAGAGATCTTTAATGGTTTGGTTATTAGGTCTATTCCTAAGTATTTTATGTCTTTTGAAGTTAATGTGACTGGGAGGGTTTCCTTGTATGCTTTTTCTGATTGCTATAGACACACTACTGATTTTTACAAGTTGATTTTGTAATCTGCCATTTTACTGTAAGCATTAATCTCATTTCTAGTAGTTTTCTGGTGGACTTTTCTGGATTCCTTATGTATACTATCATATCATCTGCAAATAGTGATAATTTGACTTCTTCTTTTCCAAATTGTATTCATTTAATTTCCTTCTCTTGTCTTATTGCTCTTGCAATGGTTTCAAGCACTATATTGAAAAGGAGTGGAAATAGAGGGCAACCCTGTCTGGTTCCTGATTTTAATGAGAATACTCAACTTTTTTTCCATTTAGAACAACATTGGCTGTGGGTTTGCTATATATATTTAATGATACTGAGGTATGTTCCCTCCAGACCTATTCCTTCTGGGACTTTTAACATGAATGCATGTTGTGTTTTGTCAAAGACTTTTTCTGCATCTATTGATATGACCATGTGATTTTTGTCTTCAAGTCCTTTTATATGGTTAATGATATGACTTACATATGTTGAATCATCCCTGCATTTCTGGAATAAGGCTTATCTGATCCTGGTGGATAATCTTTTTGATGTGTGTCTGTATCTGGTTTGTGAGTATTTTGTTGAGTGTCTTTGCATCTATGTTCATTAAGGAAACGAGCCTATAGTTTCTTTCTTTGTTGTACCTTTACCTGGTTTTGATATTAGAGTGATGCTGGATTTATAAAAGGAGTTTGGAAGTTCTCCCTCTGTTTCTATCTTTTTGAATAGTTTGAGCAGAATTGTAGATCTTCTTTGAATGTCTGGTAGAATTCTGCTGGAAACCCGTCTGGGCCTGGGCTTTTTTAGTCGGGAGGTTTTGTATTACTATTTTGGTTCAACTTTGGTGGTGTCCATGTCTCTAGAAATTCATCCATTTTGTTTAGATTTTTAAATTTAGTGGAGTATATATTTTTGAACACTGTTCTGGATTTTTTTGGTGTCTGTTGTGATGTTTGCCAAAAATATCCATTTGACACCATACTTTCTGCCTTCCTTCAGCAGACAGAAATCTATTAAGTTCTTATAAATAAAAGAAACATAGAAGCACAATAGATTATGAATACCATTCTGTCCTTGTCCTCTCCTATCTGTGACATAACTGACTTCAGTGAAAATCTGCAGAGTAGTTCAGATAGATCCATGAACTACAAAAACCTTAGACTCTCTACTCACAGACAATACTCTAGTTTGTGACCCCACCACCACAGACACTTTTTTCAGCCCTTTTTATTCTTTGTGTAAGTTAATATCTATAGGCTACTCTTAAATTTATTAGCAAGGAATCTAGAAAGCCAATTTACTCAATAACTATAAATTGTTTTATAGTATTGATAAAAATGAATAGTTTTTTTTACATTTTTCTCATAAATAGATGATTATTAATTATGGATTTATAACAAAGTACTTCAGCCATTTTTGGACACTTTGAACAAGTTGGAAATGCTGGGAGTTCTAAAACCTGAAGAAAAATAAGCCTATTTCAACTTTTCAAAAGCTTCTTCACACACTAGATGATAGATAACTTTATCATGATCTTTATTCTTTTTTAATTTTTTAAATTATTTTTTATGGTATGAGTGTACTGACTGCATGTATGTTGGTGCACCCATGTTGTGCAATGCTGCAGAGGTCAGAGAGGGTGTCAGATTCCCCTGGAACTGGAATTAAAGATGGTTCTTAGCTGCCATGTGGGTGCTGGGACTCGAACCTGGGTCCTCTGCAAGAGCAGTCGGCGCTCTTAACTATTGTACCATCTCTCCAGCCCTTGTGGTCTTTATTCTTAATAAAATCAAATGGCAGACCATCTAGCATGCCAAAGTGATTGGTAAACCTCTCTTTTATATTAACTTTGGTGCCCCAAAGTGCTGATTTGCTCTTTAAAGTTGTTTGCTTGCTTTCATGTAAGAACTTCCTAATTTTTTCAGCCCAATCAAGAAACTAAATGTGTTTTCAAAATGTAATCCAGTATGTTAAATCAAGTTTCAATATAAAGCCCATCAATTCAAAACTGGGCAGATATTTGTGTGTGTTCAGACACTAAAAAGACCTGAAGATAAAATAGTGAATAAAATAGCAGTCTTTACTTTGTTAAGCTTACACTAAATGCAAAAGACAGGTATTTTCACTAAAAGGAGCTGATAACAAAGCTAAGACCTTGTGTTGCTGAAGGAAAAGTGATGGCAGCTACTGAAACAAACCAACCCTGCTATCTCCACAGGTCCGCAAACCAATGATTTATTTCTTGTTCACATAACAACCAAATGAAAGCTCCTGATACTTTTATCTTGGGATTTTTGTCCTCCTCAAAGCCTTTGGAGTCTTTTTCATTCAAAGGACAGATGAAGATATCCAAAAAAGCTTGACAAATGGAAGATTCAGTTTGATGAGTGGCAGACCATTTTATGGACCACGCCTGACAGTGGCATATCTCTTCCATTGACAAGTGAATCCATCACATGGTCACAGGTTAACTGCAAGGGAGGCTAGGAAATGTGGTCTGGACACCTGCCAAGGATAAAGACAGAAAAGATGCATGTATTGGGGTGAGCAGGAGTAATGTGTATCTAAGCCTCACAAGTGAGTTGAAATTAGTCATGAAATTTGAAAGAGGGGAGAATGGGAAGGAGGTAATAAGATACAGACAGAACACAGAGCACAAGTGAGAAAGCAGTCTAGGAACCAAAGGTTGCTTAGTGGGACTGGAATGAGGAACACAAGTTGGGGAAACAAATGGCACCAGATCATGGACATCTTTTTTGGACTATTTTAAGGAAGTTTGGCTCTATATCAAGAAAAATAGGACACCATTAGAAGTTTTACTTGCTAACTACCTGCTCTGTTACTAAGTCACATCCCCAACCATTAGAGGAACATTCCTGATCATTTAGCCAAGGAAATGAAATGACTAGGTTACATATTTAGAAATATAATAATCATGACAGTTTGGAAAAGGAAATTGGAAGAAATGAGAAATAAGACTATAAACTGTTTAAGAAAGTATTTTAAAAATAAAGGTGGTAAATCTTGAACTAGAGTAATGTCACAGACAGGTATGAGAAATTTAGGAAGTAGAATTGGAATAATATGATTTCTGATTAAATATGGGTTGCACATAGCATTAGCTTATAATGTTTCAGATGCTTATCTGTATTTTAGCTATTTATGCTTGCTTTTCCACATAAGTAATTGAGAAAGATGCTCCTAGTCCATGTAACTCCTATGTTTTGATCTTCAGAATGAGGTTAGTATGTTTCTAACCTGCAGAGCAAGCTATCACAGCAATATACACATTTGGAATTAAAAATGCACTTTGGGACTTGGACTTCTTGTCCAAAGCCATTTGCCAAAAATCATTACATAAGTCAATAACCAAGATGAATTAGGAAATTCCCCAGTGACTCTGGGCACCTGATACTGTATTTTTTCTCATTTCACAGACTTCTAAAAATTACAGAATCACTCAAATTAGAACAAATTTCTCTGCCTCATCCAAAATCAGGTTATATCTTGGTTTGGAGTAACTGTTTAATTTTTCACTGGCTGGAGAAGCAGAAACATCTTTGTCAGAAAAGAAGCAAGAAGTGCCAACAGTCTCGCTGTGCAAAAAAAACCTTGCTATAATATTTCTGGACATATTTGTCTGGCAGAATCCCAGATTGGGTTCTGGGACCAACCTCCTGAAGGCATTCAGTTTTTATAATATCAAATCACAGAGAAACTGTTTGCCAGTGCTCATACTGCTGTCCACCTGGCCAGCCCAGACCACTTTAGGAACTGAGGCTAGCTATTGGAAGGTCCTGGCTGACATTGTAGAAATCAGGTGATGTCCACAAGCTTATCATTAGAAGTAAACTGCCTGCTAGATTCAGAACGCTCATGATAAGTCTCCCCTACCAGCTCCTGATCCATGACCTTGAGTGATACTGTGCTATTTTCCCGTGTTTCTTCACTTCTCTCTCCCTTAAACATAAGTAGCACCTCTCTTCCTCTTCATAAATCCAGTTTACTTTCTGTGTCCTGTACATACTCAGGTGCCACACATTGACTGTCAACCTGTTGAACTTTACATCTGGCTCCTACCCAGGATGGAAGTGTATGTTCTTCCCACCTTCCACAAGGTTTGTCTAATACTGTTCTCTGAGTGCACCTCTAACCATTGTTTTGCACTCTTCAACTGGAATTATCCATTGAAACCCATCTGTACCCTACAGCTGTCACAGCACTTGTTTTTCAGTCCTATAAAATGTGACTATGGGACTAATTTCATATGCTTTTCTTTTTCAGTTTTGAGATTTGCAGCAGTAGAAATTAGCTGAGAACTATTCTTCTTAGTAAGATTCTTTGACTTCAGTCCCTTACTCCTTAGAATTAAAAGTCCATTTCAAGTCTCCAAATATATTTTGAATAGATTTCATCCCAGGCATTTCATTGATGAAAATCTGGCAAATGCACTATTCAATCCAGATGCAACAATAACTAAATATTTTGGTTGTAAAGCATGACTTCTGCAGTTCTACAGTTAAACTCAGAAGGAACTACCTTGAATGGCTTGCCCCTGTCTTCCTGAATATGGTAAAGCCCTCAACAAATACTGCTAATTCACAAAGAACTTGTTTTTAACTGACAAAGGAACTTTCTGTTTCTGTTTTTCTAGAGTGGACTTTAAATTTTGTTTTATAGTTTTATAGTTTTATAGATGTCACTCTGTAATCCAGACTAGCCTGACATGATGCTCACTGTGTAGACTAGGCTGGGTAATCCTCTCATCTCAACCTCCCAAGTGCCTAGTTTGGTTACAGTAATATTTTTTTCATTCTTTTGATTCTCTCCCTTCTTTGGTTCTTTTTTAAATTGAAAAAATGTTTTTCTTATTTTTGACATGTATATATGTAGTGTATGTGAGTGTATATGTTTGTGCGCATATGTGTGGGTATGGAGACCAGAACTCAATGCCAGTTGTCTTCCTCAGTCTTTCTCCACCATATTTTTTGAGACACAATCTCTCCCTACACCTGGAGCTCATTAACAGACTGGCTGGACTGCAAGCTCTAGGGATTTGTCTCTCTCTATCTCCTATCACAGGAATTACAGACAACCTTTACATGAGTGCTGGGGATTGGAACTCAGGGTTTCATACTTCCCAGTCAGGCACTTTACCAACTGCCCAGCTCTAGAAGAAAAAGGCTGTATAAGTCACTCTATGCATCTGGGTAATGAATCCTCCAATAAAGATACCTGACATGCATTTAAAAATTTAAAAATTAAAATAAAATTAATTGCTCTTAGTAATTTCAAAGTTTTTTTGTCTTTTTTTGAGACAGCGTCTCCCTTTAGTCCCAGCTGTCCTGGAGCTTGCTCTGTAGATCAGGCTGGCCTTGAACTCACAGAGATCCACCTGCCTCTGCCTCCCAAGTGCTGGGATTAAAGGCATGTGCCACCACACCTGGCAAAGCTTTTCTTTTGTATCTTAATTTAGACACATCAGAATGTGGTCTTTATTCTTCATCTTTCTCTGACTTGAATGGGACTTTGGAGGTTCAACTTAGGGTACATATTCTCTTGGTTGGTTCAATTGGGAGAAAAGTGACTTCTCCTCAATGCCTCCAATCAGTCCCTAACCACTGACCCAATGACACCCAGGAAGATTTGGGTTGATTGGGAGTTCAGCTTCCTGTACTGACTTCAGAGAAGTTGCCAGACTGCTGGCCATGACTCACCCCACTGGCATTTTCCCATGGGCAACATCTTGACAGAAATGCATGAGGCAATAATTCTGGTCAGGTGACTCCCATGGTGCCCAGCAGAGCAGGCACAGCAGCCACCACAAAATCTCTGATTACAGCACATGCTGCCCTTTTCATCATGGCAAATTATCATTGTCCCAATTCGGTTGATTTACATTTTTCTGAAAATGTTTTTTTCACCCTTCCAACTTATTATGACAGATGATGAATGTAACAAGTCATTTGAAGGAAAAAGAGTACATGTATATGATCTCGCAAACTGCTTTCAAATTACTTATTATAGAGTATATTCAATCCAGAAAATGTCTTTCCAGTCTCTCCTGAAGAACGGCCAATGGCTCACATAACTGTGACATAAACTCAGTTTGCTTAGTGCTGTCCTTTGCTGTTGCAGGATGTTCTCCCTCACCCAATTCACTGACTTTTTAAATTAATTTTATTTGACACATTTTTACTGAGTATGGTTTTATGTTTTCTTATTTCTAGATGTTTATCCACTCAGCGATAAGTACTATATATAAGATATAAAGTTTCAAGACGGGCGTGGTGGCGCACGCCTTTAATCCTAGCACTTGGGAGGCAGAGGCAGGCGGATCTTTGTGAGTTCAAGGCCAGCCTGGTCTACAGAGTGAGTTCCAGGACAGCTGGGACTACAGGGAGACCCTGTCTCGAAAAGACCAAAAAAGAAAAAAAAAGATACAAAGTTTCATTGATTCATCCTTTCAGAATCCCATTACTGATTTATATTCTGGATCTCAAGTAAGCCCTGAATAAAAGTAGCATATAGATGAAAAATGAATTGGTGGGTTTAGGAGTCTCAGATGCTTTAATAATAACTACTTATTGAAACCTCACATGTATAATTGTGTTAGATACACTTACTGCTATTATCATCACTCTTCACAGTAAGAGGTATGTCTTTGTAAAAACGTTCATTTTAATTTTATTATTTATGTCCATGTGTGGATGTGTGTCTGTGTGAGTGTATGTTTTGTGTGTGGAGATGGTGTGTGCCCATGGTGAACAGAAGAGGTCATCAGATCTCTTGGAGCTGGAGTTATAGAAGGTTATAAGCCACCTGCTCTGGATGCTGGGAATCAACTCGGGTCCTGGAAGAGCAGCAAATGTTCTTAATCCCTGAGTTATGTCTCCAGTCCAGAAGCATGTCTTATTACTTCCATTTTTGTAGATAAAGGAATGATAACTGAAACTTCAAAGGTTAAGTGATTTGTCTAAAATCACGCAACCAGGAAATTCCCAAACTAGGATTGAAGTTCAACTGATCAAATGCCCACACAACACCAGGTCATGCTGCTTATAACATGTGCTAAACTCTTAAGTTTGAAGTGGCAGAATGATTAATTGGAATAAGTCTTGGATTAGAAGACTAGAAAAACTTTATTTTTTTTTAAGCCTTTTATTTATTTTTTAATTAATTTTATTTTTTTCTGTATGTGTATGAATGTACTGTCTGCATGCAAGTTTGTGTACCTGTGTCGTGCAGTGCCGCGGAGGTCAGAAGTGGGTGTCGGATTCCCCTGGAATTGGAGTTTCAGACGGTTCTCGGCCGCCATGTGGGTGCTGGGGATCGAACCCGGGTCCTCTGTAAGAGCGGTCGGCGCTCTTAACCGCTAGGCCATCTCTCCAGCCCCGACTAGAAAAAACTTTCAAAGTGGACCAAACCTAAGATCTAACCATCAGGGAATATAAAGGAATTTTTTTACTTTGAAATGTATTAGTTTTTTGCTTTCATAACAAATCGCCACAAAATTGTTGTCTTAAACACAATTCCAGTTTATTCTACTATAATTCTATAGCTCAGATCTCCAGCCTGGAGTTCTGGGCCAAAATTAGCAGCCAATGTACGAATTTCTCAAAAGAATTAATTAAAGACTATCTTACCAGAAAAGAAAAGAAGAGAGAGAGAGAGAGAGAGAGAGAAGAGAGGGAAAAGAAAGGTAGAATAGTAAGAGAGAGGGTTTGTAGGGAGTAGAGGGGGGAAGTTGAAGTTAGTGCGCGTCGTGTGATTTACTGCTCTTTGACGACATATGAGATGTGTCAAGATGCTCTGTTTTTTCGGGATGCTCTAGAGATTCTATTTTCTTGAGACATTTTTTCCAGCTATAAGACGTAAAAAGCGATGCCAACAGTTCGTTCCTGGCTCAATGTCTTTTTCTTAAGTCCTTCAACACTGCTTACTCTTAGGGACCCATTGTCATCCATTTAATTTTAATTTTAAAGCTTCTGTTCACGCAATACTTCTAAAGGCTCTGTGGTTACATTAGGCCCACCTGAATACCTGTAATAATCTATTCTAAAATCATCTGGTTAGAAACTTTAATTCCATCTGTAACTAATTCCTCTTAGCCATGGAACTTTTTGATAGTTTGGATTCGAGGAGCAAGCACTTGAAGTATCTTGTTTTTTTTTTCTTATAAATCATTTTATTTATTTCTGTATGTGTATGAATGTACTGTCTGCATGCAAGTCTGTGCACCCGTGTCGTGCAACGCCGCGGAGTTCAGAAGAGGGTCTCGGATTCCCCTGGAACTGGAGTTCTCCTGGAATTGGAGCTTCAGACGGTTCTCAGCCGCCATGTGGGTGCTGGGGATCGAACCCGGGTCCTCTGTAAGAGCGGTCGGCGCTCTTAACCGCTAGGCCATCTCTCCAGCCCCAGCACTTGAGTATCTTTATGGGACCTTTAGTCTGCTTACACAGAAAACTAGGCATAAAGTGACATGAATCCCAAAGTAAGTATGGATCTAGATATTACTGTCCTGAAAATTAAGGATGCTTCCTTCCTCGGGAAGATCATGAGGATAGTCAGATGAGGTCCAAATCAAATTCAAGATGTTTTTCAAAGGATTGGTAAACTTAGCAACCCAGAGTAAGCCATGTGCATGCCATTAGCAGAAAGGAAGCAGACTAAATAAATTGCAAACCAGGTTTGGTGTCTCACACTACAATATTAGAACTCAGGAGGAATCAGGAGGATCACAAGGTCAAAGCCAGTCTGGGACACATAAGGAGACCCTGTTTCAGAAAAACTAAAGAAAACAAAATTTATTCAGTCTGTGAAATCGGGAGCTGGGGTAGGGCAATAAGCAGTTCTAGGTTGAGTCACACACATAAGCCCACTGACATGTTCAGATCCTAATCTCTACTATTTCAGATGTAACCCCATATTTGGAAATAATGTCTTTACGGATGAGTTGAGGTCATAATGTAGAAGGATGAGTCTCTAAGTTGATATTACTGGTGTCTATAAAGAGAATGTCATGCTGTTGATACAGGGATGAAGACAGAATGCCTGTAATATGAAGGCAGAGATCAAGGTGATGCCTCTACAAGTCAAAGACTGTCAAAGATTATAAGTAACCATCAGAAAGAGGCATAGAACAGAGCCTCCCAGCCTCTGGAAGGAACCAGCCCTGGTATCATCTGAATCTTGAGCTTCCAGCCTCCAGAACTTGACAATTAATTTCTGCTGTTCAAACCACTCAATTTGTGGTACTCTGTTATACCAGTTCTGGGAAACTCACACATAAACTTCCAAGAACGTGAAATCTGGAAAACTGGCAGAGAGCTCAGTCAATGGTATATCTACGAAGTAGGAGGTAAACAGACGGAACACCAAGATTAGTGAACAATCAACAAATCTGACTTCTACATGGGTAGAACTATTGTAAGACCCTGAAAGAACACATGGATTTGGGAAGAAGGAGCCCCCCAGTGTATGAGAAACTCAGGGACAGGTCAGATGGATTATGATTTAGCAACACAGCCTTGAGGCAAATAACTTCTTTCAAGTGCCTGGTCAATTTGTTTATTGATTCTTTGTGGTTACCTTGCCTACAAATGAAGGCCACTAAAAGGTTTCTGTGTACTTAATTGTTTTAAATATTTGGTTACTCAAGGCTGCCTCTCTGTTCACTGTGCTGAAGCAGCAACAGGAGAACATCTGGTGTAAGAAGAGTGGGAAAAGTAACCTGTCTTTTTTTTAATTAATTAATTAATTAATTAATTAATTAATTAATTATATGAATGTATTGTCCGCGTGTAGGTTTGTGCACCCGTGTCGTGCAATGCCGCAGAGGTCAGAAGAGGGTATCAGATTCCCCTGGAACTGGAGTTCTCCTGGAATTGGAGTTACAGACGGTTCTCAGCTGCCATGTGGGTGCTGGAAATCAAACCCAGGTCCTCTGCAAGAGCAGTTGGTGCTCTTAACTGCTAGGCCATCTCTCCAGCCCCACAACCTATCTTCCTTTTATGTCATTTCTTCTTTCTTGTACCCAGGAAAGACTTCTTTAAAAAGGAAACTACAATATGTTTCTTATTTATAAAAATATACTTGGTCGCCAAGCATGGTGGTGCTTACCTATATAATCTCAGCTCTTTCAGGAGGATCAGGAGTTCAAAGTCACCTTTAGCTACATAGCCAGTTCCAGGCCAACCTAGGTTGTGTGAGGCTATGTCTGAAAATACAAACAGAACAAAAAAGTACTTGATCATCCTGGTAGCATTAGGATGTTTTGTTGGGTACTATATACAAATCATTTTTCTCACTAACATTATTTTCCTTCTTAGAATTACACATGCAAGAAATTGGTTTTACCAGTTTCTACCAAATTGGCTAGTTTGTATATGTCAACCTACATCATACAATAATGGGCTGATGGGTCCCCCCAAAATTAAATTTAAACTATTTTTTAGTTCTCTAAACTTCACTGTCAAGATTGAACAGATGATTTTACAATAATAGCAGATAAATAATGTAGGAAGATCCAGTTTGAATTGGGAGCTAGTTCTCATCTAGCATCCCTCAGGGCACTGCATTGCCTGCCGAGAGTCTGACCCCATCCCAAGGAGAAGCAAACAACGTGGCCTACCTCGGTGATGCTGGGTGAATCAACGGTGTGCAGTGGCAAGGAGTTGGGGGGCCTATGATTGGCTCTGGGAATTGACGTCATTTTGTTTATAAAAACAGGCTGTAGCAAGGAATAAATTCGAATTTCCCAGTAACATTATTATGGAATTCACGGCTGTCATATTTTTAATTATTGCATGCATACAGGCTAAGGCAGGCCTGCATTTCATTCTGGTGGCCGGTAGGTTGGAAAGAGGTCTCTGTGCAAACCACCAATATGGATAGCTGGTGTTGTGAGTGGACATAGGCTGAAGATAGGCCAACAGCCATCAGCCTGGAAATTACTGTCCAGGGTTCAGCAGTCTCTGGGCAGGTGAGAAGTCACTGCCAAAAGTGGAACATGTGTCTCATAGGTCCAGGCTAAGGGCCTGAGTTGGAAGTACCATTCAGGCCAGGCTATGGGAAGTACCCAGCTGGTCTCTTCTCCAAGAGGCCAGGTCCCTACAGCAGCTGCTGGCAGGTGCTGTGTCCCCATCCCCTTAGCAAGGCCGTGTGTTCCTTGTTCGGTACAAAAGAAAGCTTCCAACATCTGGTGCATCAAACGTGGGGCATGGAAACCAGTTTGTAAGCTAGACTCTCTACAAGATGGGAAATGATACCTTTATGGAAGCTATGTTTCAGGAGGTGTAAGGAGCTGCAGGCTTTAGCTTGCTTACGCTGAGCTTGCTTACAAGGAAGTTGACTCTGTGAATTGTCACCTCAAGCCCTTTTCCAAGAGCTGGGTGCGGAGGTGCAGTAAAAGTCACCAAATACTCCAGCCCGATGTCTCAACTCAGTGATTTTGCAAAAACAGACCCTCCTCTGACACCAGAGAGCCCGATCAACTGATTACCCTGCTTTACACTCCCCCTATATGCTTCCCGCCTTTTGCCAAATATATACTGCTGTCATAATTCAATAAATCAGACTTTGACAACCTCGCAAAGTCTCATTCTTTTCTCTCGCTCATCTCCACAGGTTTTGGGGTCCTTCTCGGGTACCTGATGTTACATGACCCGCAGACAGAGTCATATTGGCGCCCGACGTAGGGGCTCGAGGTAAGAGACCCCTCTACCAGACAAGGAACACGGAGGTCCGGCCGGACGACTATACCGAGGGCGCTTCGCCATCAGCGGAACGCGGAAAACCTCGAGAAAGAGAGGGCGCTTCGCCATCAGCGGAATGTGGAAAACCTCAGAAAAGAGAGGGCGCTTTGCCATCAGTGGAGCGTGGAAAACCGAGAAAGAGAGGACGTTTCGCCACCCACGGAACGCAAATCCTCGGGAGAAACAGGTAAGTGGTTCCTTGATCTTTAAAGATGGGCAATTCACTGTCTAAGGAAGAGAGACAGCCTCCAGGGAGAGAAGAATCTGGGTTACAGACTCCCCTTCTTTAGCACCTATCCTTAAAACTACAGAACAGTTCCTAAAGCCTAAAACAATCCAAGGAAATAATGAGCCTTATGTTCAATTTGTGGGGCTCGGGGTATGAGAGCTGACCTGAACGCCGCTCACAATGGAAAGGGCCCAGGTCACGCAAAGAAAAAAAAAAAAGAAAAGAAAAAAAAAAAAAGATTTATGAGTACAAGGATACATCAAGCATATTGGAACCAGTAAGAAAAATGTGGGCAAGATGAATGTGTGTGTTTGATGGGCTGGGGCTTGCTGTCCCTGCACTGGGAGGAGTTGTGGATGTTTTCAGACAAAAAGGGTATAAAAAAGATAAACAAGGGACTAAAATCGTGCTGTTTTTACTGGTCTTTTTGAGACAGGGTCTCCCTTTTGTCCCAGCTGTCCTGGAACTCGCTCTGTAGACCAGGCTGGCCTTGAACTCACAAAGATCCGCCTGCCTCTGCCTCCCGAGTGCTAGATTAAAGGCGTGCGCCACCACGCCTGGCTTAATACCTGTAATTTTAGACCAGTTTAATTTGGAGATCAAATCCAGTCTTAACAGATAACAAATAAAACCTTTCTTTTCTCTCGCTCATCTCCACAGGTTTTGGGGTCCTTCTCGGGTACCTGATGTTACATGACCCGCAGACAGGGTCAAGGAGGAATTGTTTTGTGCTGTATGGCATGTATTTGTTCACCGTGTGCTGTGGTTTGCTATAGCTGTTGTGTTTCAAGTTGTGGCATGGAGACAGTTTAGTGTCCCTGAATCATTGAAGGCACGTGGGGTGCCTTTATGGAGCTCCTAGGTGTTGTTTTGGTTTCCTTGGGTTTAGGGCATTTGGTGTGAAGGGCAATGAGTTAAAAACCTATTTTGCTGACCATACCAAAGTCTCCATCCTAGACAAAAGGGAGAACTGCCACCTACCATAAACGTTCTGCAGGAAGACTGTGTAAGGATCAGGCTTCTGAGATAACTGTTACAGGGACCAGATAAGTGTGTTCCCACAAGCTGCAGGAAGACTGTGTAAGGATCAGGATAAATATGTTTTTGAAATAACTGTTGCAGGTAGTCAATGCAAAGGCCAAATAAGTATGTTCTCACAACCCAACAATCCCAGGAACTATATGTCTTTGAAAACCCAACAATCCCAGGAACTATATGTCTTTGACAACCCAACAATCCCAGGAACTATATGTCTTTGACAACCCAAAATCCCACAAAATATACCATGAATCTTGTCCCCCTTTATCCCCCGCCCTCAGGGCTCTTACAAGCCTGCCAACCCCACAGCCTACCCCCACAGGCATTTTTGCTGAGTTATACAAGCCCACCAATCCTGTAATGCCAAGGCTTGGAAGCCCCCCTGCTTGAGATCTTTCCCTTTAAATTGAGTGCTTGTACAGAGCCTTGGGGCACTTCCCAGTCCTGCTGCACCAGGTACGGGAACAGCCCTGGCTTAAGCTAGCTAATAAAAAGATTCTCTGCCCTTGCATCAGAGTCTGTCTCCTGGTGGTCTGCGAGGGTCTTGGATTCAGGGCATAACAGTTGCTCCCCAGCTTTCCCAGGTTGTGGGTATTCAGAGAAATTGTGAGAGAGGAGCCTTTCCTCTCCCATCCACTTGCCTTTTAGAGGCTTGTTCAATGGGCTCGGAACCTACCCTGCAGCCTCAATTTCAGCCCCTAAGAGAAGCCCAGGTTTCCACCTTCTGGCTGCAGTTCAGCTGGCCGTCATGGGAGCTGCAAGCCTTCTATTGTGGTGCACATTTGCACAGGCTGGCTTGGGTTGTAGAGGCAAACTCCCTACCCAGGAATTGGCCTGCCAACATCACTTGCATGGAAGTTTGTGAAAAGCCAGCTACAGTTTAAGTGTGTTTTGAAGGTTCCCCCCTTGAAACCTTTTTTCTGTAAATAGTGTCTTCGCAGTGCTTAATTCAGCTGAGGTTTTCTTTTTATCTGCTAAACTTCCTCTAGGTTCTCTTTCTAAAGGCCAGTCTTCTGTGATGCAAATTGAGCTTGTAAATTCCAGGCTTGTGGAGCCGGGTGTGGTGGCCCACATCTTTAATCCTAGCACTCTGGAAGCCAGGACCTGCAGATCTCTGTGAGTTCAAGGATAGCCTAGTCTACAGAGTGAGTTCCAGGCCAACTGTGACTGTAGGGAGGCCTTACCTTGAAAAGACCAAAAGCAAAATGAAGCTGTTAGATTTTTCAGTTTGTAGCTGTTTGTAAATACTCTGGTTGATCTAGTCCAAGGTTTGTTGTCCTGTGCCCTCTCCTGCTCCAGAAACAGCAGAGACAGCAATGGCCAGTAGGTTGGAAAGAAGTCCTTGTGCAGACCACCAATATGGATAGCTGGTGTTGTGAGCGGACATAGGCTGAAGATAGGCCAACAGCCATCAGCCTGGAAATTCCTGTTCAGCAGTCTCTGGGCAGGTGGGAAGTCAGGGCCAAGAGTAGAACACGTGTCTCATGGGTCCACACTAAGGGCCTGAGTTGGAATTACCACACAGGCAGGGCTATGGGAAGCAGCCAGCTGGTCTCTGCACCGAGAGGCCAGTTCCCTACAGCAGCTGTTGGCAAGTGCTGTGTCCCTGTCCCCTTAGCAAGGCCACGTGGTCCTTGATTGTCACAAAAGAAAGCTTCCTAAAAAATAAGATCAATACAATTTATACAGGCTAGGGAAATATCCTAATGTAGTGGAAATAAAATCTAGTATTCTCATTTGTATATATTTGAATTTTCATACACCAGTGATGAACATTCAATTTTTATGGATCAGGAAAAGTCTTATTTTTGTTCTCTCTCTCTCTCTTTATATATATATATATATATATATATATATATATATATATAATTAGCTATTTAATTCTCTTAACATTTCATCCAAGGAAGGTGGAACCTAAGGTAGGAATAGCTGGTTGTCCACATCACTCCAGGCCAAAACTCACTTTTCCATTAACAACTCCATTCTGAATCCTCAGAGACCTACATGTAACTCCAACCCAAGGAGGATTGGAGTGGTTTGAATGAGAATGTTCCCCATAGGCTTTAAGTATTCAGACATTTTGTCCCCAGTTGGTGGCACTGTATTGGGAGATCTTAGAAGGTGTAGCCATGCCTGGGGGTGGGCTTACTGTGTTCAACAAGCCTTGCAGTCTCCAGTGACTTCTCTCTCTTGACTTCCTGTGCTCATTGGAAAATATGAACCTCAGCTTTCTTCTCCAGTTCCTGCCACCATGCCTCCCACCACAATGGACTCTAATTCCCTGAAACCATCAATCATAAGCTCAAATAAACTCTTCCTTTTATAAGTTCCCTTGGTCATGGTGGTTTTATCACAACAACAGAAAAGTGACTAATACGAGGATTAAGAATCTTTTCCTTCCTGTTGATAATACTTAAGCAAGATATTGCTTCTAATACAGCTCTAATCAATAGGAAGAATAAAAAGGGAAACAAACAATAAAAAAACATAAAAATACAAATCTAGGTTTGTGAGTCTTGTCATAAGCTTGCTGTCTTATCTATTCTACCCGTATCTGTTGTCTTATATGTGCAATGTTTCATAGCCCTCCCTTAATCTTCAACAAGAGTTTCATTAAGTCCTCTGAAGCTGGACTATAGGGTACTAGTAGCTTTTGTGCTCAATCTGCCATTGATCCAAAATCTAGTGTGTTAAAATTTTTCTACCCTGATGTGATAGTTTGGATATAGTTTGAGTATGTCTTTGGGAAATGATTAAGATTAGATGAGATTACTAGAGTGGTACCCTCATGAGTGAATCCTGATGGCTTTATAGGAAGAGATAGACCAGAGGGGTCATCCACATGTGTATGATCTCTGTTGCTAGCCATGTGATAACATGTGTCACCCTGAGACTGCCATCAAAAAGGTAACACCAGATGTGTTCTTCAGCCTTGGACCTCCAGAACTTATTTCCTTTATAAAGTTGGCCAGTCTGTGATAGTCTGTTAGTAGTGCCAGAAAATGGACTAGAACACATGATGCAATTGACTTATTTACTAATATTACCTTTCACATGAAGCCCTTATTCCTTATATACATATAACTATAGACATTACATAGGTTTAGATTTGAAAACGAATTACCTTTAACAATAGGTGACTTGGTCCTTTATGGTAATCATCTGCATGCAGTAATAAAGGACATGCTGAATTTGGAGTTAGGAGATTCAACTTTGAATTTGAAATTTACTATTTACTAGTTGTTTCACTAAAGTGTGGAATAAAATTTTGTTGAGATTCAATCTTCAGATCCTCAACTGTCCTTGAGAAAACAAAAATCTTGGTTAATCTGGGCTAATTGTGTGGCCTTAAACATCCAAAAGGAAAATATAACCAGAAATAAATAATCAGTAAGGCCTGAGAAATTGTACTTTAGGTATAAAACTTGAGATCTTAATAAAAAGACAAAAAGTAAAAAAGAAAAATGACTCAATCTTCATCTAGAAAACTATGGCAATAATGTTACCCCTACATGCTTCACCATAATATTCTATAGAAAAACAATATATCAAAAGTTTTATAATTATAATTAGAGGTTTTTGTTTTTTTTTTTTTTTCTGTATGTGTATGAATGTACTGTCTGCATGCAGGTCTGTGCACCCGTGTCGTGAAATGCCGCGGAGGTCAGAAGAGGGTGTCGGATTCCCCTGGAGCTGGAGTTCTCCTGGAATTGGAGTCTCAGATGGTTCTCAGCCGCCATGTGGGTGCTGGGGATCGAACCCGGGTCCTCTGCAAGAGCAGTCGGCGCTCTTAACCGCTAGGCCATCTCTCCAGCCCCAATTATAATTAGAGGTTTTTAAACAACCTATTTACATACCTGTTGTCTGTGGCATCTTAAATGAAGCCCATTGAGAAGAATATGAAGTACAAACAAGCAAATAAATATCCAAATATATGAAATAAATGCCATCATTGAAATGTCAGTTTAACAACCAAAATAGTAACAATGGTGGTAAAAAGAAAAGTAACTAAAAAGGAATTTGGTCTTTGTCAATGTCTCCCAGAAATACCAAATAGAAATTTTATCCTGACGTAGAGCAAAAGTTCCTAATTTTTTCTTCTTGTGTATTTCTCTTATCTTTTACCTGCTTCAGTTCTATCTCCAAATCACCCTCAAAACTCAAAATAAATTTCCTCTATAAACCAGCGCACACTCTTATTCTATATTTCAACATTTAGACCTATTCTTCTGCTCTTCTATATCCCTGTTCTTTCCTTTCTCACTCCTTTTCTTTACCTCTCACACAGATTCTGTACAAAAAGATCCACAACTCAATTGACAAACATAATTCTCTTTATGGATCAAGAGGAAAATGTTCTGGCTACTACTGACTTATTTTGTACCTGTCATAGTAAATGACATATTTTTGCCAAATTAGGATGAAATTCTTATTTCCCAAATTCTCTTCCCACGTTTATGGATGCAGGATCTCCATGTTCTCCATCGGCCCATGGGTGCCATCCCACGACTCTTATTATTCACTTCAACCAATTGTCCTTTTGCTTCTTGCAAAATTTGGGGTAACTACTACTGTGTTTAGCATATTTTAACCTGAGTTTATCAACTCTGTCTAGAAGGAAGACCCCAAATACATGGTTCACTGCCGCCATTGCTTCTTCTCATGTTCATGGTAGACATCATTAAGGAATTATTACATGTTTTGCCACTGAGTCTAGATTAGAATCATCAACCATTCAGATGAGTTGTTTTCAAACTTTGTTGTCCATCAGAATCACTGGAGGACTCACTAAATTAGAGATTACCTTAGAGTTTCTGATACAGTAAGTCTGAGGTAAGTACCAAGAAATTGCATATCTAATCATGTTCTCAAGTGCTGCTTATAATTCTGGTTGGGGGTCTAGACTTTGAGATACACTATTCCAGTGAACTACTAATGAACTCAAAGACAGTTGTCCCATGAGTGGAATCTTGTTTGCTATCTCTTACTAGAAGAGCTTTTCTTCATGGGACTACAGAAAAATATGTAATACCCATCTAGAACAAGTTAGAAGCCTTAGTTATTTATATTTGCAAATGTCCTGTAAAACCCAGCTTTCCCAATGATTCAGAAAGCTCTGGTTTCTTTTTTCCAATGTGCTTCCACTCAATATCATGTATCTTTTACCACAAACACTTTGTGTTAGACTTGATTTCAAATTTTTGTATTAATGTTATAGAATATCAAGTCAATTCCCAACCCCACCTTTATTAAGATGAATTGGGGCTTCTGGTTACCTTTAAAGATGATTTGAACAGGAATCATGAAGCTTCCTAACAGAAGAGAGAAAAAAGGTATAAGCAGAACACAAACTAACTTAGAGAAGTTTTGCTTGACTTTGACTGATTCTATGCTATCAAGCATTTCAATATGTGAAACAAAGTAAGTGGTTAAAATTTAGGAGGATCTATGCAAAATTTAGAACCGAATTAAATGTACTTTGTAATAGAAACTTTAAAGTGTACAGCAAAAATCATGCAATTCAATACTATCGTCATTGTTGTTAAAATTTTATTTTATTTTTAATTATGTATATGCGTGTTGGGAGGTGTGAGCATGTGTTCAGGTGACCATGGATGCCAAAAGAGGGTGTTAAGAGTTCCTGGAGCTGGATTTACAGGCAGTTGTGAGCTGCCAACATGGATTCTAGGAACCTAATTCACATCCTCTGCAAGAGCAGTATATGTTCTTAACCACTCAGCCATCTCTCCAGCCCCAGGATTTTTGGAATAAGACATTGCTACAGCTTTTCCTGAGGATTTCACATTCACAAAGGAGGTGGCATTTGTTCTCACAATGCTTCTGATTGGTCCAGTGTCATGGCTTTCTACATTTTATTCAGCAGTAAAATCCTTTACTAAACAAAATGTTATAATAGAAGGCTCTGCCAGTCACAGTGCTCACATGGCAAATTCAAGCACAGATGGGAAGCTGAAAAGGGAGAGTGCAAAGCTTTCGTGATGAGACTTTTCACAGTGGTCCAGTAGTGTGAAAGGAAAACAACAAAAGATGGTTTTTCCTCAGGGCTGGGAATGACACTGTCTCCTCTAGACATGAAGGGACAAGAAAGAGGGGAATGGCTTCCAGGTCCTAGAATCAACTGCAGCTCTAGGAGAAGGTTACCAGATGAGAGGTGTGGGCGCTGGTAGAGGAAACCGCCATTGCCAAATCACAGTCTCAAAAGGAAATAGTGAGGGGAGTTAACACCCTGTTTCTTTTTCCTTCTGTCCTCTAATCTTCCACTACTTCTCTGGTTTACTGAGTCCAGTGGAATTCTAGAGGAACAGGAAATCTGATTGATATGACCCATCAGAAAACAGACTCTTGGGGAAGGAAAAGGGAAAAAATTAAATAGACCAACAAAGAATAGAGGCCCCAAACCAAATACACAAGGCTTATACATCAGAAATTCTTCTGCTGAATGAGGATGGAGGAATTCAGAGCTGACCAGCATGCCTCTCTGTGCATCTATTCTTTCTGACTACAGCAATCTCTGTGGTGTCTTTGTTACATTCTGGTCTATCCCCTATGTCATAAATACACTATATCTAATCCCTATGTATTTATGACAGTCACAGTCAACAATAGTTCTGTGTGTTTTGCACATAACTATTTTGTTAAAATATGTGTATGGAAAATAATATTGGAGCTATCATTGTACAATGTGAGAAGCACCATATTTGTTCCTTTAGGTTCAGAGCTCCAGATCCTGGAGAGAACAGTCTGGCTGCACATGTGATCACACTGAGAGGTCCCTGAGGCTGGAAACCCAAGGTCTGAATCATATGTGTTTGATATACACATTTGCTGAAGACCTTTTCTGCACCAAGTGGCTCTGAATTTGTAAGCAAAGGGTCTTTCTTTGAGGAACTTCATCAGCTATTAAATGGAATCTTCCCCAAAAGGATTCATTATTAAATTTCATGTAATTTTATACCCAAGATATTGCAGTACTTAGTTACTTAAAAGGGATACATAGGCGATGGATGAGAAGAGAGAGGGGAATAAAGGAACAAAATAGTGGGAAAGAGGGCTAGGAAGACTACAGAATTTATTAATCAGAAAAAGAGAGCCCATCGCTAATTCTGTCACTGGCAATTGAGAAGCAATACCCTCCAAATGAGCTTTAAAGTACAGCCTGGCCTCCTCCGCAGGGGCTGCTGCAGATCTGTCAGTCATTAGGCAAGCGCTGAGCACACCCTCTGCTGCTATGCAGTGAAGTCTGGGGAGGGGAAGCCAAAACTAGGATGGGGATGGGCAGGGATGGAGAGGCAACAGCACACAGGAGCCAGGCTGCCAGATACTCTCACTGGAGGTGCTACTTAAATCTCTTGTTCACTGGAGAGAGGGAGTTGGGAAAGGGTGGGAGAATGAGAGGGGATTTTGCTTTTAATTTCGGTAGCTACAGTGGCTTTCACGAGAAGCAAAAATAAGCTGAACAGAAGAGAAGGGCACAGCTGTTCTTTGCTTTCTTAGTTCTCCAGATTTCTTATTTTATCATGTGTTGGTACAGCTGCACAGCCAGAGGGGCTCAGGTTTCCTCTGTGCCAGGAGCAGGTAGAATGAGATGCAGTCAGTCTATAGTGAGCCCACCGCCCCTCCATGCTGCCACCCTAGCCCTGTGCCCACCTTAACTGCATGCCTCTTTCTAGGTTAGCAAGCCTTCTATCAATATAAAACCTTTGTCACACAAAAGCTAGAATGCAAATCACTTTACCTATATTACCATGCTTAATTCTCAAAGTGAATATATAAGGTAGGTACTATTATTACCATGCATCTCTTCGGATGCAAAAATTAGGAGTTGGGGCACAGGACTTTAATCCCAGCACTCAGGAGGCAGAGCCAGGCAGATTTCTATGTTGTAAGATAGAAATTCTAAGTAAGAAGATAAAAACTTCTAAGTAAGAAGCTGGGGCTACAGGGAGAGACCTTGTTTCAAAAAATCAAAAGAAAATAAAGAAAAAGTTAGGAGTCAGAAAGGTCAGGAAATAGACAAACATGGAGCTGGAGTTGAGCCACGGTAGGCTGTCTTTAGTACCTCTGTCTCCTCTATCTTTACTCTGCTTCCTGGGATTCGCAGTGAAGCACTGAGATTCAGTATTTTTAGCACTTTACTGGTCATTTAACTTTTAATTTCCAACTATTTTCTCTGTCAAAGATGCTGAAAAGGGAAGTAGAGATCCCCCTTTATTTGGCTTGTTCTTGTCCTAATGAAAGCCAGTGGGGACTCACCCTGTAATGCAGCCAGACCTGGTCAGTAAGGATGGACACACCAGGTAGGCCCCTCTCCTAAAGGCCCAGGCTGTCTCAACACATAACCCCATTTTTTGAAACAGAGTCTCACTATGCACCCCTCAAACTTGCAGTCCTCCTGCCTCTGCCTCCTGAGTGGGCTTACATCACATCCAGAGCCCATTTTTACTATTTATATTGAATACATAATCATACCTAGAAATATAGTTCCATAAAATTCAGAGAGCTCCCAAACATTAAACATCCTTTACCAGAAACTGGACCATCAGCTTGAGCTCATGGAAATATCCATAAGAGTAACTAGCCTCAAGGAAAACGTGAGTCAGAGGAAAAACAAATGAATCACACTTCCAAATCACATGGCCAAGTATTTTCAGAGAATTAAGAATGATTGAAATGCTCTCAGAGAAGAATTTGACTACAATTCAGAATGCTACTAAAATTTTTCTTATTTAAAAACCCATGGGTTTAGGCAAGGCCTTTCAGTTGGTTACTGATAATACTTAAAATAGCCAAAGAAAATGGAAAATAAAGACATTTATTTAGAGTTCTTTTAAGTAAATTAGACAGTGGGACCAGAGATACGGCTCAGCAGTTTAAGAGCATTAGATGGTCTTCCCAGAAGACTTGAGTTCAGTTCCAACACCAGTGCTTGGAGGCCAGGAGGCTCACAAATATCTGTAACTCCAGCTCTGGGGAATCTGATGTCCTCTACTGGCCTCCTCAGGCACCCACACATATGAGGCATACACACACATACAGAGAGAATGTGCGACAGAGAAAGAGAGAGAAAGAGAGAGAAAACAGAAATAAAAAATATTTTAAAAATTAATGTTTACACTTCAAATATATATTTTATTATTATGGGGATAGATTTTAAGTTTTTTGGTTTCTATGTGTATCATAAAGCATGATGCTCAATTTCTTACCCTCTCTTCTCTTTCTTTTTCTAAGTAAGGTTTAACTATTTTTTCTCAGGTATATTTGGCATATACTCATACATATGCACTCACTCATATTTAAATGAAAATGTTATTTAAGTTACATGATTTTAGGTAAATTAATATTAAATGTTAACATTATGATGATGTTATAATTGCCTAGCTAGATGGCATACCCTGATTTTTGTTTCCTTTTTGAAAAAAAAAATTTTGCTTCTCTTGGAGTTTTAAAAACTAAAGTCATTTAAAAACTAAAGTCATTTAAAAAATAAAGTCATTTAAAAAACTAAAACATTTTGTTTTAGTTTTTAAATGACTTTATTTCCTGTATGCCTACGGTGACTTTATAGATTAAAAAAAAAAAAACAGCTAGCCGGGCGTGGTGGCTCACGTCTTTAATCCTAGCACTTGGGAGGCAGAGGCAGGTGGATCTTTGTGAGTTCAAGGCCACCCTGATCTACAGATTGAGTTCCAGGACAGCTGGGGCTACAGGGAGACCCTGCCTGGAAAAGACCAAAAAAAAAAAAAAAAACTATTGATAGGGGCTCAAGTAACACTAGCTGGGATGCATTGCTATGTAAGAGAGTGTGATAGTTAATCTTGATTTTCAAATTTGAGACTAAGAAGGATCATGGTATGCAGTGCATGAACTCAGGTGGGGTGGGGGGCATGGAAAGGGAAGTGACTCTAAATTGGATTGAGAAATGATATATGATGTATGGAAAAAGTATAAAAACAATAAAAAGAAAACAAAAACAAGGAAATATGCCTCTGAATGTCTATGGGAGACTACCTTAGATTAGGTTAACTCACAGGCTAGGGTGTCTGGATCAAATAAAAAGTGAGAAGGTGAGCTGAAGCACAAACATCACCACTCTGCTTCCTGTGCCAGCTGCCTCCTGCACCTGCCCTACTCCTCTACCATCTTTGCCATTATGGACTGTATCCCCCAAAATTGTAAAGCCAAATAAACTCACCTTTCCTTCCCTTCCTTCCTTCCTTCCTTCCTTCCGTCCTTCCTTGCCTTTCCTTCTTCTCTTCCTTCCCTTCCTTCGTTCCTTCTTTTCTTCTTAAAATTTTTTATTGAAAGCCAGGTGTGGGTAGTCATGCCTTTAATCTCAAGCACTGGGAGGCAGAGGCAAGCGGATCTTTGTGAGTCCAAAGGCCAGCCGGTTCTACAGTGAGTTCGAGGACAGCTGGGGCTACAGGAGACCCTGTCTCAAAAAGACAAAAAAAAATTATTTTAATTAAGCTTTTGTGTATTTCAGCATTCACCTTTGGCACTCTTTCCAGTAGCACCGTCCCACAACCTCCCATGGGGGGGAAAAAATCATACATTGTGTCCATTTGTGATAGGCTTTTTGTGTCAAGTTTAGTGCCCCAGGATCTTCCTCAATGCAAGTTCATTAACTGAGTCCTAGTTAGCTCCATCCAGAGTCCCTCACTTTAAAAGATCAGCTAGTCTCTTCCTCACCCAACAATAATTAGCTGATAATATTTCTTCAGCTAAGAATGGGGTCTGGCTGGGGTTTTTTGCTCCAGGCTGGGTGTTTTCTCTGCTTGTTTTGCATGGATTTTGTGAAGGAAGCAACTACAGAAAGGCTTTATTTACTCAAAGTAACCAGTGTCTTCTGATGTAAAACAAACACCAACACCCCTGCAAACTACCAATACTGTTCAAAACCAACGTATCAAAACTGATTTGTATTAGAACTTTGTTCACTTAGTCATAATAATATAGAATATAGTTTATATATAAAATAGTTTTTATATATAATACGTTATATATATTATATATTATTAATATATATATAGATATATATATAAAACAATTATTCACCCCATTTGGACAAGAATGCCAGGTCAGTCTCTCTTCATAAAAAGCAATTACAATCTGAGGACACTTCTTATTTATCTCTTGGCCAGCACCAAGTTGGTCTCATTTGAATCCTTCCATTTCATGAGAAACATCAAATTCTCTACTGCCATCTGTGACCCCAATGATACGTTCAGGGCCAAGACCTCTGGCAAAGCCTCTTGGTTTGTCAGCAGCAACTCTTTGCCTCTTTGATTTGCTATCATCAGATTCACTGTCAGATAAAGATTTGCTTTTTGGACCATTTTTTTGTCACCATCTTTTAGAGAATTAAGAAATGCTTCAGATGACTCTGGGCAATCTAAATTTTCTTCAGGTTCTATTATCAGCATCTGTAAATCCCTTCCACTTCAGAAAACACTCTGCTTCAATCCACTACTTTTTCTACCACAGATTCTTCAGGCTCTGCCTCTTCAACTGTTTGATTTTCGTTGTTTGTTTCCAATGTAGTTTTACTGGAGGCCTCTTTTTAAAATTGCAGACTTGAAGAGTTCACTGTTGTGGTGGCCCTTGCTGTGAATCCTTACAGGGTTCCCCAACTCTCCTTTAAGTTGGTATCATCAGGCATTTTGTCAGGTATGAACTTGAACTCCTGATCCCTGTCTCCACCTTCCAAGTGTTGGGTTTGCATATATGATGTACCACCAAGCTGAATAGTTTTTTCTCCCTTTGAGAACCTGTTTCTACCCCTCTCCTATCTCAATTTGGACCCATTTCCCTATGTCATCTTCTCTTGTTCTACTGAGGTAGAGTTTATGTTTCCTAAATCTCTCAAATTCTTGAAATACTCCACGTCCTAAAGGGTAGCACATCCCCAGAAGGGAACACAGAAGGCCCAGGTTTGCATCTTTAAATACCTAAGAAGATCTTAGTCTATTCTAACAATTGATTGATAATTTGTGTGTAATGAAATTTTCTCTTAGACTTTTTCTTTTTACCTTGGAGCATCCAGTGTTGCTACTGAAAAGTCCAATGACTCCCAGCCCTTTGTGATTTGTTTTTTGTTTGTTTGTTTGTTTGTTTGTTTTTTAGGATATGTTTCTTTTGCTGTTGTTTCTGTCTTGGTTCCTGACCCTTTCCTGCTCTTTCCCATCTACCCATCGTCTCTTTTGCCATTTATTCTGCATCTAAGTCTTTGTTGTTCGTGCCCTCTATTTCATCTTTACCTCCATTTCATTCAAAGTTCTTGGTTAGCCTCTAGCTACTCTTTTCTCCTTGAACATAATAATTTCTTCTCTACTCATAGATACTGTTATAAGTATTTTCTTGGAAAATTTTTTTCCTTCATGTTTTCCTGTTGTTTCTTTTATGTTTTTATTTTAAAAGATCTGTTTGTTTTGATCTGCACATTTACATTTAAGAGAGAAGAGCCCTGAAATTGGGGGCTTTATTTCTGGGGCAGTGTAAAGTAACAGAATAGCTAGAGAGTGTTTTCATGGAGTATACCCAAGCACCAGTCATTACTGGATTTTCTCTATCATCATTTTCTCTATCATCATTCAACCCTGGACTTTGTACGTGAGAGAAGCAATAAAAGAAGCCAACTAGTGAAGAATAGTCTCTCCATCATGCGAGCTTTCCTATACCTATATAACAACCCTATTTTCTGCTCTAACCTCACCCCTCCCTTACTGATCCTGGTATCTACAAATTTAGTCACCCTGATCTATCTTCTAATTTCTATTCTTATGGAAGTATAACGAGGAGACCAGGGATTTTTCAATCATTTGGTATATTGATTTTAATTAAGTTCCATGGTAGCAGTTTTGCTGTTGCATTTATGTTTAGAGGTTTCGAGTCCTGAGCAAAACTGAAAATTCTGCAAAAATTCTATCAGCCAACCACTCATTGATATTCCATTCTGTAGCAATTTTTATTTCCTCCTCTTTTATCTATGACAACTATTATTCACAATATTTCTTAGTCTCTCTGGCATAATGAATTTAAAAATACACAAAATTACCTTCATTTTACTGGCATTTCTGAGATATGGAAGGTATGTTCATGGAAAAGTGATGGATCTAGGAGGACTTGGGAAAGGGAGGGTCAATATGATCAAAATGTATTGTGTTAAATTCTCAAAAAATTAATATAAAAAGGAGTTAAGGGTTGTAGAGATGGCTCAGCAGTTAAGAGCACTGGTTGCTTTTGCAGAGGACCCAGGTTTGGTTCTCAGCACTCACATAGTACTTAAACGACTGTCTGTAACTCCAGTTCCAGGGGATCTGACTTCCTCTTCTGACTGCCACAGGCATTGCATAATATGGATGCACTTACATACATGCAGGCAAAACACTCACGCATGTTAAAATAAAAATAAATAAATAATAACACATAAAAAGGAAGTTATGCTATACAAAGTGAGAAAATAGCATAATTTAAAAAGAAATAATGAGGCCAGGCATGGTGGTGCATGCCTTTAATCCCAGCACTTTGGAAGCAGAGGCAGGTGGATCTCTGTGAGTTCAAGGCCGGCCTGGTCTACATAGTAAGCTTCAGTCCAGCTGGGACTAAAGGGAGACCCTGTTTCAAAAAATACCAAAAAAAGAGATAATGAAAGTGCCTATATAATTTAAGGGAATGGGAAAATAAGAAACAGTATAAGAACCTTTGCCACCTGCCTGGAAATACTGTGCAGCAGAGGCAGCCATGTGCCTGTATATCCCAAATCTAATTGGCTATTGGCTCTCTCCTTGGAGGAATAACCCATGGCTGATGCCACAAGCTTACATCCTCTACAGGTTAGGAGATGTTATAAGCCACAGTAAGACCCTGTCATATTTAACAGGGGGGAAAAATGTAATTCATGGATTAACATATCATCCAAACATATGTGTCTATGCCAAAGTAACCTACCATAACTATTAGTGCTGCTTAAATACCTATATATCTAATTGCTTGTGCTTCATTAGTAGGATCGAAAGGTTACTCCTGGACAAACTGTCAGCCCATGAAAGGAAACAGCCAGAATTGACCAGAGTCCAAGTCAACAGCTCCAGAGAGAGTGGACTGTTTTACTTCTCATCCACCTGTGCCCCTTTTCTAAGCCTAGGGAACAACCTGCGGAAGAGGGGGCGTGGTAGAATGTAAAGGCTCCGATTGGGATGAATGGTGAAACTACAGCGATGTAGTCTGGACACTCATTTGATCAACTTGATTGAACAAACAACATGTCACCCCCCACTGGATGGTGGGGCTGTGGGGGTTTGGGCACAACAGCCTGTAGATTGGCTTTGCACGAAGGATGCTTGTACTCATGGATTATCACTTATAGCTAAAAAAGGAAAAAAAAAACAAAAACAAACAAACAAAAAAAACAGAGAAAGATGCAAGACAGTTACAGCAGAATACATGATCTGGGATGGGGTGGGGGTGGGAGGGAAGGGAAAGGGAAATATGCCTGATCTGAATTGGAAAACAATGTACGAAATGCACAAAGCATCAATAAAAATTAAATTTAAAAAAAATTGTAGAATTGAAAAAAGTACAAGTAACTAGGAAGATATCATAGCTAATAAATAAATAAATAGATAAATAAATAAATAAATAAATAAATAGGGTTGCCTGCAGGAGCATGGATGGGGGTTATTTACTGGTGTATGAACAACTTATCAGTGGCTGCACCACTGAAGAAAGTGCTACTCCTTTTCCCTAGCTACTATTAACTGCCAATAGTCCCTCCAGGAAGAGTGGGTTCTCATAAGCCCTTCTCCAGTCCATGATGAAGTGTTGACCAGTCCAGTCTTGTGCAGGTCTTTTTCAGGTAACCACAGCTGCAGTGAGTTCATGAGAGCATCAGCCATGTCACATCCAGAAGACAATGCTTTCTAGCAGTCCTTGACACCTCTGGCTCTTTCCATCTTTTTGCCTTTTTCCACAAGGTCCCCTGAGACTTGAGGTGGGAATGATATAGATGTCACATTTTTTATAGCTGAGCATTCCATACTCATTTATGCATTAACCACAGTTCACTGTAAAAATAAGCTTCTCTGATGAAGGCTGAGAGTAGCACTAGTCTCTGGGTATAAAGATAGGTATTTACAAGCCAGTTTGATATTAGGTCCATTTAGCAAAATAATAGTAGTAGGTTGGTTCTTCCTTGGAGCCTACGACCTCCCAGTCATGACTTCTTGACCAGGTTAATAGTACCAGGCATGAGTTCCTTTCTGTGGAACAGGGCTTAAATCTAATCAGCAGTTGGTTCCCTTCATAACATTCATGCCACTACTTTTCCAATTGGCATATCTTACCAGACCATTCATTATTGTTGCTCCTAGGGTTCACAACTGGGTAAAACCATTGATAACCTCTTCTAGCCAGAAGCCTTCATAGCACCTTCTGACACTATGAAAGCTAGCCAACGAGGGGGAAGCTTCCTGACAAGTCCAAGCTTTATTTCTCCATGTCCTATTATCAAAGTCTATATGGTGTCTTCGGCAATAAGGGTTTATCATCAAGTTCTCATGGGTAACTAAGAACAATGGTAATAGACTCCCAATTTTCTTTGCTTGCTTGTTTTGACCTTTAAGACAAGGTTTTACCCTGTAGCCTAGGCTGTCCTTGAATTTATAATCCCTTTACCTCAGCTCCTACAGGGCAGGACCATAGGCATGCACCACCATATCCAGCACCCAGAAGTTTGAGTTCTCACTTTTCAACTATGATTTCTCAGCTAACGGACAGAATCTATCCCCAAACCTGGGAAAAGTAACTGAAATATTCCCCTTCTAAGGTCAAATTATTGATTCTCACAATTCTAGGTAATTTGAAGACATAGAATTAACAGAGAATGTAATTCATCTTTCTTCAGACTTTGAGAATATTGTAGAATGGGTAAATCTTTCTGACTAGCCACCATATAGGTTGTATGTAGATGACTCCCATAGCAAAAGTTTGTGATTGTACTAATTCATTACAGACCAGACTGTACTTTATTCTTTAAAAAGTATTAAATCCCTGATATGTAATTTTTATTTCTTTCAATTATTTCTGAAAATAGAATGCCCTAAAAAATTCCTCAAGCCAAGCATGGTGGCAGATGCCCTTAATCCTAGTATTCAGGAGGCAGAGGAATGTAGATCTCTGTGAAATCGAGGTCAGCCTAGTCTATATAGTTCCAGAGCAGCTGGGAATATGGGGAGACCTTATCTCAAAAGGATTTTCAAAAATCCTGAAGCAAACTATGCATTAGTAATTGAGTTTCTATTAACAAAGAATTTAGTATATTAAGAAAATTCCAGAAGTAGAAAGTGCTTTTATTTTGAAAAACAAATACAAATGATTACAATCTAAAATGTTTCCAACTCATGACTAAAAGAATATTTTAAGATTTTCCTTGGATTTTTCACATGCAGTTAAAGAATTATATAAGCTCTATTTTCTGTTTATTTTTATTTTCATTTTAATTTCACTGTTTAAACTGCATATGAGAGGAGTGTTATATATGAAATAATTATGAGTTGTTATTGGCAGGAAGAAGGACAGCCAGAATAAGTGATTGAAAAAGAGAATGAGGCAAGGGTCTGGTGGGGATAGGGTGTGCAGCTCCAGCTGCTACCCCAGCAGGAGAACAGAGACCTGATGTGCTCACAAGATGAACACCCGGTCTGCTTCCATCCTTGCAGAGGCCCCTGTTTCTCTGAGTTCTCTGCTGACTGTGGCTCTTAGTCCAGAAGGAACTGGCACAATTTTTACTTCCTGGAGGGCTCAGAAATAAAAACCAAAACCCCCATGGTGCTTTTGAACAAGCAAGCTTAGAAAGCCACAGAAGGCTGGACAGATTGTTCCTAGCAAAGGGAGGTAGGTCTGGTTCTAAAGCACAGGCCCAAGGGAACACCGCTTATAAGTGTTCAGGAAGATAGAGGAGAAAGACTTTGGCCAAAGATCTCCTCACCTAGACAATTTCCTTGCCTTGGCATGAAAAGCCCCTCATTTCTCACATAAAATGCAGTGACACCTGAACACAAAGATCTTTGGAGATTCTGCCAAATGCACTTTTGGGGACATGCCAAGTTCATAGCAGTCACTTGGAATCACAGAACCTTAGAATTAAAAAATCAGAAAGGCCTTAGAGGTCATCCAGTCAGCCCTATGTGCCCAACAGATTCTGAGTGAATTATGAGCTTTCATCAAATTTGGCATCAGCCCTTGAATTTACATGATGTCATTTCAATGCTGACAAATGAGCAGCTTGGCTAGAGCCAACACTTGTGTGGGTTGCTTCATCTACAGGCGTTAGCTGGTTAATTTGATGAGAAATCAGTTCTCTCTGACTCAGTGGACTACAGCACCAGTCTTTTCACCTGGTCTAAGCTTCATTTCTCCATCCATCATCACTGTGATTTCTGAGTCTCCACATTCCTCTCTTCTGCATTCTACTGATGATTGGTGGGCTAGCTGATTGGCTCACCCTTTTCTCTCTTGCCAAGTCCCTATCTCTAGCATATTGCCTTCTGACAATCCCCTCAAATCAGGGGAAAAAGAGAAGAAATCAAGCTTTGTGTCTCAGGGTAAGGACTGACATCTCGCAAGCCAAGGGTCTTCCCTTCGTTTCTGGGCTTAGAAGCTCATTCCATTTCTTCCTTTCTTCAGCAGACTATAGATAGGAAAAGGGTGTGTTGAGTCTGATTTCAGCCTACAGGTCAGGACTGGAGAACATGTAAGACACAAAGAAGGAACCATAGAGACATCCTAGGGGACAAACTTAAGTTGGGTGAAGGTTGCATCCCTTTAGTTATCAAAGCAATGATCCCAAAGTGGAGCATACTAAGAGAACTTAGACTTACTTAGCCAAAACTTGTCTCCTAACTTGAGACTGTGAGCCTGAGAGAAAGAAACATTCATCAGAGAGAGGAACATCGAGAGAAACCAAGAAGGCCATACAACTGAGAGAAATCAGAACAAGAAGAGACAAATTTCATGTTAGGGGTCAACACAGCCAGCACATAGTCCTGATCCTAATCTAGAGAGGCCTGGGAATTATTATCATTAAATTCTGCATTAAGAGGGGAAAAGCAATAAACTCTGAATCAGTGATTTTCAACACAGGCCTCACATTGGAATCATCTGGGAATTTTTTAAAAAGTACTTCTGCCTAGACCCTGTTCTTAGAAATTCTGCTTTAATTGGCTTGGGGTATACTGCTATCATTAAAGTCAGCCTAGGTAAGTGTAATCTAACAGTTAAGGCTGAGAACCACTTTTCAAAGGAAATCAGAATATGTAACAAAGGAACTTTCCAGAAAGTAAGTTTTATTTTTTAGTTCTTTGGGAAGAGAGAGAGAGAGAGAGAGAGAGAGAGAGAGAGAGAGACCATAAAAGCACTTTGGGATCATTTTAGGGCTTTCCTTCAGAGGAAGTTAGGTAGAATTTGAAATTGGTTTCTTTCAGATAGTCAGGTGTGTATAGAAGCCCCCTGGAGTCTGAACTCAACAGTTGCTGTCTAGAGAAGAGGGGATATAATTAGATGCTTTGTGTCTTGACAGTTCAAAAGAAAAGGTTGCTCAACCCTGAGTATCAGATCCTCACAGAGAGAAAAAGGCCAGGGACTCAGAGTTCCTGAAGTCCTGGCAGGTGTCTGCTTATGAATCTTCCTTTTGTTTCTCCAGCTCTGTGACTGAAATTCCATTTTTCCTCTTACCAAGTTTCCAGCTCTAATATCAGTTCTCCTCACTGAAGTTTTCCTTGACCACCTCAAATAAGATTAATCTATCTTGCATTCCTAGAACACTACATGCATCTTTCTCTTTTTTTTTCACATAAATTTATTTATTTATTTTTTTAACAAATCTAGACCCGTGTTCCCGCCCATTCCCCCACTCCACCAGAGCTCATGCATTCTGCCAAACATGCTTTTCATCTCTTTCTCAGTCTTTCTCAATATTCTCCATGAGGAAGTTGACTGTTTTGAGCAGAAGTTCACTGTTTCAGTCAGTGCATCTTTCTATCACTGCACTTGCCATGTCATATTATAGTTACTTGTTTACTTTCCTGTCTTCTTTCCCCACTAGACTACAGATTTCTGGAAATCAGACTTTGCTTTTCATCTTTATATAATAAATATCAAGAGGGTATGATGTATGATAGGTACTGAACACATATTTCTAGAACTGATCAGAAATCAGTTAATCCAAAATGCTATTTAGTTTACAATGCAATAGAACTATATGTACAAGTAATGAATGATAACATGGAGTGGTTTGGGGTCATCTTTATCTTTACAGCAATATGGAATTTATTTAAATGTAGAATAAATATATAAAATGCACAATGCATAACTTTCACTGAACATAATGATTGACACCTTGTAGTCCCAGCAGAAGGAAGGAAGAAAGGAAGGAAGGAAGGAAGGAAGGAAGGAAGGAAGGAAGGAAGGAAGGAAGGAAGGGAAAGAAAGGAAGAAAGAAAGAAAGAAAGAAAGAAAGAAAGAAAGAAAGAAAGAAAGAAAGAAAGAA
>VZQC01006841.1:2082023-2190176 GCA_009823505.1 Rhizomys pruinosus
GGGGTGGGGGGAAGGGAAAGGGGAATATGTCTAAATTGAACTGAAAAATCATGTATGAAATACACAAAACATCAATAAAAGTATTACATTAAAAATAAATAAAATAAAATTTTATTTCTATTTTCTATTTGAGAAGTTAGAACAGAGATGGGCAGAAGAGATAGCAGTACATAAAAGATAAATCCCCATTTACAAAACAAAATAGATAACATTTTAAAATGAGAAGACAATAAATAAAAGTCTAAGTCTATTATTTTAAAGCATGGGAAATTAAATAAACATGGCAGGGAGCAATACCTGGAGATGAGGCCAGAGAAGTGACCAGGGAATGACTACACTTGGCTATAAATTTTGTACTTGACTTTAATAGCATACATACACTGCTCTGACAAAAAAAAAAAAACAAAAAAAAACCCACGTTTCTCAACTTGTCAACCTGGATTATACTCTTTTGTTGTTTATTTTCAGGGTTATTTTAGGGGAGTCTTTTTGAGACAGGGTCTCTCTGTAGCCTCAGCTGTTCTGGAACTCACTCCGTAGACCAGGCTGGCCTTGAACTCACAGAGATCTGGCTGTCTCTGCCTCCTGAGTGCTGGGATTAAAGGTGTGCACCCCTGCACTAGGCTATTTTCAGGGTTTTTGGAAATGGTCTTCCTGCAGCCCAGCTGGCCTAGAACTCTCTGTGTAGACCAGGCTGGCCTAGATCTTGAAGAGTTCTGCCTATATCTGCCTCCTGAGTGCTGGGATTAAAGGCATGCACTACCAGGCAAGGCTCTGAATTACTTTTTATCAAAGTATTTTAGAAAAAGTATGAACTGCAGATTTAGATAGCTGTGTCATCTGTTATCTGTGTGACTTTAGCCAGCTCTCTTAACTCTTGTTGTATCACCCAAAATGGGATTCATAACAAGTTTCTCCTAGGATTCATGAAACTAAAATAAGACAGTGTACTGATAAGCATACCATACCTAACACAGAGCCAGCACATAATTGAGGCTTTATAAATGTTAACTGTTGTCATTAGTCTGGTCTTCAATCTTAAGACTTCATCCTCCCCACCCAACCCCGTTATCATATTCTCTTCTCTCTACATCAATTTCTTTTAGTTCTAGCAGTGACTCTTGCCTCCACACTTGTTCAAACCTCTGATTAGAAAAATGTCTCAAAGTTTTTCTCTAAAATTCTACTTGAATCATTTCCTTTGAAACTCACTTTTCAGTGTATTTCCAGAAATTAATACAAGGAATTTGGGAACCTGAATAATTTGGCAAGTTGATCCGAAGAGAGTGGCTAGGCTTATCCTGAAGCCAAGGTTGCTTAGAACATTCACAATAAAAACTAGATTAAGGTGGACCAGTGGGTCCTGTTGACCGGGTTAGTTGGCCCAGAGGGCTCTGGGAGCTAGGAGCTGAGGTTCAAACACAGACTGCTGCCCAAACAGCTGGGGGTGGAGGGTACCAGTAAGCAAGCAACCCAACCCACCCCCACCAACTAGAACCCCCCAACTGGAACTCAAGAGAGAGTGGCTGGCAACAGAGGGAATACAGTGCTCAGAAGGTGTCATCCAGGTTGCTACCTACCCAGCTCTTGCAGAACAGAAAGGGAAAAGTGAACTATACCTTCCAATATATAACCAAACTTGAAAGCCTAAAACCTAGACAAGTCAACACTCCATTCATAAGGAGAATACAACGAAGACACCCTAAGGAATCAAGTAAAGCAATCCTTCAACAAGGTGAAGAGGCATTCAAGATTCCCACCAGAATACGGACTGTATCGTGGAGGACAGTGCAGGGGAATCAAGACAGGGCATGTGCTTACTGGACTTCATTTTGGGAGACCATGGGAGGGAAAGACCCCAATGTGGAACAAAAGTGCAGGATTGATGGTTGGGGTTGCCAAGGAGGAACCTTCAAGCACTTAAGGAAAACATGACATCTTTTAAGGAAGAAAAAAAAATCCTCCAATTCAAATATATATATTTATTATTATTAAAAAAAAAAAAAAAAAAAAAAAAAAAAAGTTGGAGAGAAAAACAACAAAAGAACTGAAAAAAACCTGGGGAGACTCGGAGAGAGATGCAGGACATGTATGACAGAGTGCAGGGACTTGGGTGGGATGGGGGCATGAAAGGGGAAGTGACTCTAGATTTGATGCAGAAATGATGTGTGACCTATGGAAAAAGTTTAATAATGGTAATAATAAAAATGGAAAAAATAAAAAACTAGATTAAATAGAAATAATATTAACCTGACTCACAGTGACTTATTGTTGTATCCATAGATCAGTAAATCCTTCAACTCTCACCAGAGAAGGTTCTTCTTGCAGCAGATGCAATTAACACAAAGAGTCACAAATAGTCAACATGCTCAGACCTAAATGAGATACCTATATTTCACCTTCTCCTCTGAAGTATCAGGGATATTTGTGGAAGAAGGGGCAAGAAAGATTGTATGATCCAGAAATATAGATGGAATACAAGGAAACCATGTTCTCTGGACACCACAGGGTGGATGCACATAGAAACCCATGGTACTTATTACAGCATGCACAAGACCTCTGCAAACTCAAGCCACACAAGGGCCCAGCATGGATGGGAGATGCAGACAGGAAGCACCAGCCCTACCTGAGAATCTCTTGGCAACTGATGGGTGCTGGGAGAGGGAGTAATTTTTCTTATTGGTATGACTCCTGGTAGTTTGATCAGACTCCAGGTCATGTGGACCCACTCCCAGGTGCATTTGGAGGCATGGCTTGGAATTGACATGCCTTTAAAACAACAAAAATTTAAAAAAATTAAAGTATACATAGTAATGGAAAAAATGAAATGGGAGGTAGTGGAGAGGGGCTAGAGAGGTGGGAGGATCTGAGTGTGATCAAACACAGTGTATCAGTTGTGGAATCAATAAAATATATTTTAAAACTAGAGTGTACTTTTATTTCAGGTGATTTGGAATTGAGTTATTTGGTACAAATCCACCTAAATCACCACTCAGCAATATATTCTTTCCTTCCTAAAAGTCCTACCTGGGTAAATCATACCTGTCTCCTTTATTTACTCAATTGTTCTCATTTTGGCCACTTAATTAATGACATTTTCTTAGGTGATTTCATTATCTTCCAAACCAATTTTTCTGGTGCCACTTCCTATTTGTTTTGCATATTCCTATATACCCAATGTACACTCTACTCCAGAAATCCTTGATAACTGTTGTTTGCTTCTACTAACACATGGAATCAAGTAGCACAGCATACTGAAGGAGAAAAGAAACAGAAATGTAGGCATGTTCTTGAAAGAAACCCATTGTGAAGAACTGTGGAAAGCCATGAAGGGTCCCTTCCAAGGAAAATATAATTGAATGGGAATGACAGAACCAAGGCAGATGTGGGCTGACAGCAGGGATTTGGTTGGGTGGAGGTACTCTATACATGGGAGGGAATTTGTGTCATCAGCAAAATGACCACAGCTCTCCTTCCAATGAAGCTCAGGTACTTCAGTACTAGAAGGGTTGGCAGCCTTGCCATGACTATTATCATTTAGATCCTCAGAATGTGCCCATCACTGAGCCCTACAGCACACGTACAGAAACAAACACATGTTTCAATATTTACTCTCTAGGGCCTGAATCCATGATGGTACAGTTGTCGATCCTCCCACGGCCATCAGGCATTACTAAACAGATGGCCTTGCCAGGATATTTTTTTAACTTTGGTAGGAGGCTGGAAGCTTGTACAGCCAGAATTCTTAATTCAGTATGTCTACCTAAGTGTGTTCTCTGAAGAGTTTACGTGAAAAGCACGATATGAGATGGGGAGAGTGGTTCATGGGGGAATGGAGGAAAAGAAGGGTGGGAGATATGATATTAACAAAGGAACAACAGAACTTAGAGACCAAAAATGTAGTTTCAAGTCATTTATCATCACTAAATTATTATGCGACTTTGCATACATTTTGGTTTCCTCATTGATGATGTTTCTTTGGCCTACTCATCCTTTTAGAAGGATCTGGTAAGTTTAATTAATTTCAAAAATACTTTGTAAGGTAGGATAAGGTTATATTATCATTGTAGGATCCTAATCTAATGACTAAACTATTTAAACTTAGTTTTGCCAAAGGAAATATTTTTTATATGTGTGTGCATTTGCATGCATGCGCGCGTGTGTGTGTGTGTGTGTGTGTGTGTGTGTGTGTGTGTGTGTGTGTGTCTATGTAGCCTTGGCTAGCAGGAATTCTCAATTGAGGCCAAGCCTTAAAATATTTTTTTATTTTAAGGTCTTTGTAAAAATGTTTTATCCCCAGCCACATGGCGGCTAAGAACCGTCTGAAACTCCACTTCCAGGAGAACTCCAGTTCCAGGGGAGTCCGACACCCTCTTCTGATCTCCACGGCATTGCACGACACGGGTGCACAAACTTACATGCAGACAGTACATTCATACACATACAGAAATAAATAAAATTTTAAAAAAATGTATTTTTACTTTGTATGAATTTACTTTTACTCCCAAATGTTCTTTAAATTTCACAATTATTTAAGACTGAAGAGAGCAATAACTTATCTTCAAGAAATCAGAACATTCTATACAAAAAAGTTTTAAAAAGAAATAGAATTTGGGTACAATTTTATGTAAGACAGAATTTTGCTTATATTTCCATAATCTTATAGCTAGATTCTGGTGAAAGGTCAATATATGAACACTTTTGTGTGTGAAATTTATTTTAAAAACATCCTCCTCTTGGATGCAGAAATAAGAAATTACAACAATGAAACTAAGCAATATTGGGAAAAAGCAATAAGAAGGAATTATTTCTAAAAGAAAAGATTAGGGGCAGAGAACATATTGTTATAGGAATATATTTGTATAGAAAAAAACTTTAGGGGCTATAATTCTTTATGCAGTAGACAGTGGTTAATGCAGAAACTCACAATTCACCCAAGTGCAAAGAGTAAGTGTCTGTATGAGTCCTCAGCCAGAAACAGTACATCAATATCATGTCCTTGCCCAATATAACTCAGGGACCATTGTGGAAAGGGAGGCTGAAAGATTGTTAAAAACCATAGGTCAGGAAGAACCAGAGTGAAACAGTATCTTCTGGACATGACAGGTCCATTGTCATGCTTGCACAAAACCTATACAAGATCAAGCCAGTCAATCTTCCAGCATGGAGCTGGGAGGAGTTCATGAGCCCCCACCCCTAGCTGAGGAGCTGTTGACAGCTAATGGTTGCTGGAAGACAGTCAGTTTTCCTAAAGAGTGTGACCCTGATAGGTCAACCATGCTCCAGTGGATGGCACTATACCCATGAATGTATGGGCAGCATAAACTGGACTCGAAGTTGGGAGGGGGTGGGAATGAGAATGGATCTGGGAAAAATTAGTGGGAGCAATACAGGTAATTACGATCAAAATACTTTGAATGCATATATGAAATTCTTAATTAATAAAATGTATTAAAATATAGAGAGAATTTAAAAACCAAAAATACTTTAAACTTCTTTCGGTCCTTAATTTGAAGAGAAACCAGATTCTTTAATTAATATAAATGCATTGTGGAGGCTGGAGAGATGGTTCTGCAGTTAAGAGCACTGGCTGGCTGCTCTTGCAGAAGACTCAGGTTCAAATCCCCAGCACACACATGGAAGCTAACAACCATCTGTAACTCCAGTTCCAGGGGATTCGATGCCTTCTTCTGTCCTCTGCAGGTACTGCATGACATGGGTACACTTACACATATGCAGGAATAATACTCATACACATAAAACTAATTATATAATCAGTTAAAAACTTTTAAAAGTAGTAATTATATAGTTAGTTTTAAAAGTATCTAACATGTATTGTATGTTACCAAATGATCTGACTCAAACTGGTCTGGGATCCAATCACCAGCACTTTGTGTAGCTTTGAATGAGCTTTGCCTTACCATCTATGAAAGTGAGGATCTGGGAAAAGGCATTTCTTCAGATGAGGACTAATGCCATGGAATTCATTTTGACCTCAGGGAGTTTACTTTCCAGTTTATTAAAATATTATAACAGTGTATATGTTCCATTTTTACTGAAAAATGGATTATCCAACTTTCTGAAGATCAGTATTTTGTGGATAAGAGAGTCAATTGGCTTTTTTCATATGTAATTATACAGACACTGCAGAAAGAGGTAAGAACCATCACAAATCATATGATACTTGGAATTAAAATGTTTGACTCTTGCCTTTTAGTGTATGAATTAAGGTATTGCCATGAGGCTGGTCAGGTTTCAAGAGTCTTGGCAGAAAATAGCTTTTAGTTTTATATCTTATGAGACATTGAAAATATTCTGAGAACATACACAATTTGTCTATATAAACATTGTCTGAAGTCAAAAAAAGGTAAGGTGTAGTCATGATATTGAAAGAATGTGTAAGTTTAGTGCTTTGCCTATATTAAGGAATAAGCAGAGGATTTGTATCTACTTTAAATGTGTTTTGTTTGAAAACTGTTTTTTAGTGGGCACATTTCTTAAAGTAAGCATTGAATAGTTAAGTGACATGAAAATAAGAATTTCCAGTACAGTTTACAGGCTGTGATTTGTAAGAAGCCTCACTTAAGATGGGGCTTCCTGCTGGGCATCGTGGCACACCCCTTCACTCCCAGCACTCAGGAGGCAGAGACAGGTGGATCGCTGTGAGCTCAAGGCTAGCCTGGTCTACATAGTGAGTTTCAGGGACAGCTACGGGCTGATGGGCGAAACATCTGTGAATCTCAAAAAAACATAAAAAAAAAATAAAAAAAAAAAAAAAAAAGAAAGAAAAGAAAAGAAAAAAAAAAGATGGAGCTTCCCCTCTCCCTTTCTGGCTCCTTACTCCTTTTTCCATCCAAGCACCCATACTGTATAGAATTTGGCTATTCTGCAGTGGGTAGACTGAGGCAGACAGATGTGCCCAGAAGGGAGTGGGAGGGTAATAGATTTTTCTCTCTTTTCTTTTTCTTTCATTCTTGCTTTCCTTCTATCTTTCAACTGCCTCCTCTTTGAAGTGTCTTTGATTCTCGGTCTTTTTATTTGTGGTTAACCATGCAAATAACTGATTGTTGTCCTGTTAAATTTTCAAGATACTAAGTAAAAGGAATGAAAATGGGGTAGGAGGAGAAACCGTCTGATAAGGAAATAAGAACTTCTTAGACCCAAAGAAGAATTGTCATTAAATTTATGTATAACATATACCTACTGAAAAATAAGCATTGAACTTAAGAAATTTTTATAAACTGAATCTATCCATTTAATCAACATCAGGCCAAGAAGCAGAACACTACCAGCATTTCAAGAAGCTGAGCCCTACTTCTTTTCTTCTTTTTTTTTTTTTTTTATTTTTTTTTTGTCTTTTTGAGACAGGGTCTCTCTGTAGCCCCAGCTGTCCTGGAACTCTGTAGACCAGGCTGGCCTTGAACTCACAAAGATCCGCCTGCCTCTGCCTCCCAAGTGCTAGGATTAAAGGCGTGCGCCACCACGCCCGGCCCTTTCTTTTTTTTTTTGAGCCCTACTTCTTTCTCTGCTTCCTACTTTCCACTTCAAAGGTAACTCCAATCCTTATACTAGTGCTCACTTGCCTATATTCATATTTCATATAATTTTAATTATATTATGTTTTCATGTACTTTATATTCACAAAATATTTAAAAATATTTAAGTTTTTCATAATGTAGAGTATAGTTTTAGACCTTAATTCCCCATGGTAGGATAGTATCCTATTTTGTGAGCAATACCACAAATTAATTTTTCTACTATTATTGGACATTTATTAATTTCTAATTAATTTGAGGCTATTATAAATTGTGCTTCAATATATATTCATTTACATGCTTTGGGGTGGACACACACATATATGTCTTTCTATTTTATGTACACACACACACACACACACACACACACATGGAAATAGGAGTGAAATTCCAATTGCTGAGTCGTCTGATATGTATGTTTGCTAGTTAGCTTTTAGTCAATGTGACAAAATACATGAGAAAAACAACCTAAAAGAGGAAAAGTCTACATTGATCGGTGGTTTCAGAGGTTCCAGTCCAAGGTCAGTGGGGTTCATCACTTTGAGATGGAGGCAAGTCAGAATATCATGACACAGGAGCTTGTGGTGCCGGAAGCTGATCCCCTCACAGCAACTGGAAAGCAGAGATAGGACCCCAGAGAAGGGATCTGAAACAAGATCTGTTCTTCCTGGGCATGCCCCTCAGTGAACTACTTCTTCCAATTAGGCTCCACTGGCTACAAATTAATCAATGGATTGATCTACTGATGAAATTAGAGCCTTCATGATCCAATCACCTCTCAAGGCTTCATCTCTGAACACTCACATTGAGGACCAAGCCATCAATGTACAAGTATTCAGGAGAAATCTCATATATAAACCTTAGCATAAGGTTTAATTATGGTTTAATTATGTCAGGCACTTATGGAGTGATTTCGCACTGCAGGAAAGGAACCTTGTTTGTTGTCATACAAGTAAACAATGACTTTTGTTTCTTCCCATTATTGCAGTGGCATGTACCCACATTCATGTATGTGTTCCTGCCTCTGCCTCCCAAGTGCTGGGATTAAAAGTGTGTGCCATCACACCCAGCTATGTTCATTTTTATATGCTTATTTGTTTTACCTAGGTTTAATGGAATTTAATAATCTAAGCATAATGAAGCATTCTTTTGCAAACAGAGGATAAGAAATCTCTATAAAAGCTTCATTATGTTCCTGTTTTCCCACCTTACAAACATGACATAAAATTATCTTAATAATTGGCAAGGTGTTGCATACCTGTAACTCCAACATTCAAAGAGCCTGAGATAGGAAAATCAAAAGTTAGAGGCCAGCCTGGACTACATAGCATATTCCATTCCAGCCTAGACTACATAGCAAAACTCTGTCTCAAAAATAAAACAGATGCTGAACACATGAATTTAACAGTTCTGAAATTATGCAGAACTTAATTTCCTAATAAAACCTACCTGCCCTTTTTTGCTTTTTTAGCTGTGCTGAAAGAAAACCAACGATCAATAGGTAACAATTTCAGTCATATACAGAAGTTGCAGAAAATAAATAATTTAAGGGCAGGGAAAAAAAATAACCTTTCAGGAGACACATGAAAAGGGTCTGAATAGCTCGAAGCAACTGTGCAAGCCATTGAAAGCAGGAGGTACTATTAATATTTAGTGTGTTAATCCAATAATTAATCATTTGATAGTTTCAGAAGGAATTTCAGCAAAATCTAGGGCAGGGACCAGTCATGCTTGATTGCTGGATGATTAACCTTGAAACTCAGATGGCCTGTGTGTGGAATTACAGTATGCCATGTGATCAGCAAAGTGACATTTTCATTCTCAAAGATAATTTAAATTTTTTAATAAAAATATTTCAACAAGCTTCCCTTTCAGCCTATTTAAATTCAAAGTTTTGAGCATTTGCCATCACCAATGAGAGCCTTAAAGCACTTTTTATTGCACAGTGTTATTGTATTAATACTAGCATATTCCTCTCCTATGGGGTTAGATCCACTTCAGGCATCCATCTGCCAAATATTTATTGAGCACCTGTGATACAAGTCATATAAATAAATATTTAAATCTGCATGCTGCTGACTTAACATTAAAATAATCAAACCTACTCACTTTTAGGACTTATAGTCTTGTGAAACAAAGAAAAATTAAATAAGAGATAAGTAGTATATAATTATATCTTATGATTATACTAGAGAAAAAAACAAAAATAATGGGACTAATGGAAAGAGAAAGTAACATGAAAATATGATCAAAATACATTATATACATGCATGAAATTGTCAAAGAATAAGTTTTTAGATAAGTTTTAAAGATGGAGCCTTCTGTTGGAGAGTCCCCACAAGTCAGAGTCCTGGAAGGCACCCACATGTTGGAACTGCAAGAGGAGGATGCTGGGGCAGGAGGGACATTCACTTTAGCAAGTACCTACTGCCATGATGGCCCAGGGGTGTCTGGTGGCCAACTGAGGCCAGTGGTTCAAGTAGGTTATTGGGCTATGCAGGGCAGGAGGAGGCTCCAAGAACCTAAGTGACCAGAGGTGGAGAGGGCACTCACTCTATCCAACCTGTTACTTGATGCTCTAATTTGCTCTATACTGCTGTGATGGAACACTCTGACCAAAAACAACTTGGGGAGGGAAGAGTTTATTGCACTTTATATTTACAAGTGACAGTTCATCTTTGAGGGAAGATAGGCAGGAACTCAGGGCAAGAACCTAAAGGCAAAAACTTAAGCACAGATCATGGAGGAGCTGATTACTGGCATGCTCCTCTGGCCTGTGCTCATTCTGCTTTCACTATTTATTTTATTTTATTATTGTATTTGTTTTATGTGTATGAATGTTTTTAACAATGCATGTATGTAAATGCACCCAGACGGGGCATGGTAGAATGTAAAGGCTGCGATTGGGGTGAATGGTGAAATTACAGCAATGTAGTCTGGACACTCATTTGATCATCTTGATTGAACAAACAACCTGTCACCCCCCACTTGATGGTGGGGCTGTAGGTGTTTGGAGTTACACTGGTCCTTAAACAACTGTGGGTGCTGGGAACCAAACTCACGTCCTCTTCAAGAGCAGCCTACTTTGTTATATAACCTAGGATCATCTGCCCAGGGGTGGCACTGCCTGCAATGGGATGCCCTCTCACACCAATTAGCAATTAAGAAAATGTCTCACAGACACATCCACAGTACATTCTGATGGAGGAAGTGCCTCAGCTGAGGTTTCCTCTTCCCAGGTGGGTCTAGTTCATAATTGAAGCTATCCAGCACACTTAGACAAGTGCCTGAAGTCAGTGTGCAAGAGCCAGACCATATCCTACTGAAAAAGTGCTGCTGGGACATCACCGTGGGTCACTCCAAACAGATTCCCATGCACCTCTCCATCATGTATGTGGCATGTAATAAATACCTCCAGCTTCCATACTCTGATGCCATGTATCATGGCATGGCAACTCATTTTAGTGCTTATGGCCATTTCTGGCACTTTTAAGATGGTAGAGAGTTCAAGTCATGAGTTCCTCCAAGGTTTGGTTTATCTCAACCTGATGGGTTTGGTATTGGTTGTTTACCTGCTAGTCCATGGAACTGTTGCCTGAGAATGCGTAAGAATGGCTGGCCTTTCTTTTTGCGGTTCTCAGCCTCAGCCTTTAATGGCTGCGCTATCGAAAAGACCAAAAACAAAACAAAACAAGAATGGCTGGCCTTTATTGCATGCCCTGAGGATTACTTTTGTGAACCTGAGAAAGCAGCACCTGGCACCTAAGTATATGGGCCTCATTCACATCCTTCCATCACATTCAGTCCAGGGGCTCCAATGTATACTCCTGTTGGTAGCCTGCTTCGTTAAAGAAAGCCTGTGCTAGAGTTTCGTGAACTCACCCCCGCCCATCGAGCAAGGAAGGCTAGTTTCACTTTACTTCCTCCACGTAAGATAAGCCTCAGGATGTTCCAGCCCACAGGACATTCCAGGCTTATCTTCATCCTGCCCTTCCCCTCCTTACTTCCTCCTCGTAAGATAAACAGGATGCTCATTAACCACAGGATGTTCGAGCCCACGCTTTTGGTATGCAAATGAGGCATTGGATGGTGCACCAATCCAGAGCATGCACAAGCCCTCTAGACTGCTATATAAGCAGTGCTTCTGCCCCATTTCGGGGTCCTTCTCACAAGAGAGCTGTACACAATAAAGTTTGCTGCAGAAGAATCCTGCTGTCCGCGTGAAGTTCTTGCCGGCGAGACTGCTGCGCGCAACATACTCCTTTTTTTTGTTTTTTTTTGTTTTTTTTCCTTTTTTAGCTATAAGTGATAATCCATGAGTACAAGCATCTTTCGTGCAAAACCAATCTACAGGCTGTTGTGTCCAAACCCCCACAGCCCCACCATCCAGTGGGGGGTGACATGTTGTTTGTTCAATCAAGTTGATCAAATGAGTGTCCAGACTACATCGCTGTAGTTTCACCATTCACCCCAATCGCAGCCTTTACATTCTACCATGCCCCCTCTTCCGCAGGTTGTTCCCTAGGCTTAGAAAAGGGGCACAGGTGGATGAGAAGTAAAACAGTCCACTTTCTCTGGAGCTGTTGACTTGGACTCTGGTCAATTCTGGCTGTTTCCTTTCATGGGCTGACAGTTTGTCCAGGGGTAACCTTTCGATCCTACTAATGAAGCACAAGCAGTTAGATACATACGTATTTAAGCAACACTAATAGTTATGGTAGGTTACTTTGGCATAGACACATATGTTTGGATGATATGTTAATCCATGAATTACATTTTTCCCCCCTGTTAAATATGACAGGGTCTTACTGTGGCTTATAACATCTCCTAACCTGTAAAGGATGTAAGCTTACTCCTTTTTAAAATACCATGGGTGCACTTACATACATGCAGGCAGAACACTCATACGAATAAAAATTAAAATAAATAAATCAAAAAAACATTTTGAGAAAAGATAGGAATGCCTTAGAAGCTGGAATCTCTGGAAGGAGATATTCAAGTTGAAACAAATAATGAGAAGGAACTAGAAAGAACCTTCTATGTTAAAAATAAGAGACAGTCGTAGGGGGGAGAGCATATACAAAGGAGTCAGAGTAGTTGGCAAATGGTGAGCCACGTTTTGAAAAATATTTTAGTTGACAAAAAAATTCATATATTTATGAAATACAACATGGTGTTTTGATATGTAAAGGGCTAACTGCTTAATAAGCAAACATGGTCACTAAGAAGTAGGGGCTGGAGAGTTGGCTCAGCGGTTAAGAACACCAACCACTCTTGCAGAGGACCCAGGTTCGATTCCCAGCACCCACATGGTGGCTAAGAACCATCTTTAACTCCAGTTTTGGGGGAATCTGATGCCCTCTTCTAACCTCTGTGGCATTGCACAACACGGGGGCACCAACCTACATGCAGACAGTACACTCATACACATAAAAAATAATAAATAAAAAAATTTAAGAAGTAATAAAGTACCATTGATTGAAATACAGTACAACCCAGTGCCAAACTCAAACAACCATGATGAACTGCCCAGCAAACTACCTCCATTGGTGTAGTAGAGGCACTGTTCTCTGGAGGATGGTCAACAGCTATCTAATTGGACTTGAAACCCTCTCAATAGGAATGAACCCATAAGAGCCACTGTAAACTCAGCCAAGTGCATAGAGTTGGAGAGGATGTAGAATCTAGAGAAAAGTCTACCAGGGTCATATCTCTAGACAAATGATATTTCTTACCCTACACTAACTATGGAATCTTATATTTACAGACAAGACATGTCGTCAAAAAAGCTACACTATGCAAAAGATGAGGGCACTGCAGAATCTGACAACTGGTCAGATACAGGGCACATACATCTGAAAAATCACCATTCCTAGGAGATACATCTACAATTGAACTTCTATACACATAGAATGAGGGGCAGAGAAAAAAAATGAATGCACCCCTAATTCTCACCAGTAATGCTTCCATACACAATAGAATATGATGCAAACAGAAGGCCAAAACTAGTCAAGCTCCAAAGAATGGGAGCCCCTAGTGTGTGTATCCCTGGATAGGGCCCCTATAGTAAATCTCACCTACCCATGGCTCATGGATCATTGCAGAAGGTGGGGGGAAAGATTACAAGACCCAGTTGAGTACAAGGAAATTTTTGTCCAAACACCATGAAGTAGTTGCACATATGAACCCACAGCAGAAGACCTGTGAAAATCCAAGCCTGGCAGGGGTCCAGCACAGATGGGAGAGGTTGGGGCAGGCAGGAAGCCCCAGCTCCAGCTGAGGATACATTGGCAATTGATAGATGGTAGGAAAGGGAGAGTCAGTTTTCCTTACTGATATGATTCCTGGCAGATTGACCAGACTCTTGGGATAGAGACACACCCAAGAGCACTTGGGAAACACAGATTAGATTTGATTCACCTTTTGACAAAAAGACAAATAATAATTTAGGATATGAAGTTGGGGCAGGGTAGTAAGATGGAAATGAAGGGGGTGATCTGAGTATGATGAAATACATCAAACAAAAAATTTAAAAATTGGCATTTTGCCTGTGAGGAGTGGTGACCCATACAGTTATTAATCTTGACAGTGTTTTACAAGTATAAACTAAATTAGATTTGTGTCACTATAGCAATATATTATTAAAAGACAAATACTTTGGGGCCAAGTAGATAATGAAAAGTTTATTGGGAATTCTTAGCTTTTTCTTCATCCATAAAGCAGAGTCAGTTATTCCTGCTCATTGGATTATAAGGTGGTGTGAGGATGATGTATTCCTATTCGACCCCTGCTATCATTTTCTGATGTCAACCTCTCCTTTCAGATCTTCAAGACCTGCAATGATAGCTCTTTCTTCCATGTTAATACTGGTAAGTTGAATTATCATTTCAAAATTTCTGACTCAATATAATTAAAGAGTTAACAATTTTGTTGATTTTTTCAAAGAAATAACTTTTAGCCTTTTAACTTCATTCAACTTTAAGCTCCCTGTATCTGTTATTTCTGCTTTTACTATTATNTTCAGTTTCCAGGTCCCCTCTCCACTTAGAGAGAGTTTCATCTTTCTGTATGAGTGTGTATGTGTATGTGTGACTATGTGTATGGATGTGATTCTTTATCTTTAAATAATTTTTCATGCCTTTTATTCTTTAAGTGGCTAAGAAAATGAACCCAACAATACCCCTAGATTGATAATCATACCAACCACAACAGATAATGTGTATGCAAAGCTGTCACCTCATATAGTAATCACTGTTTGTTGAAACATTTTAAAATCGATTTTCTTATCAATTCTCAAGGAGGGTGTGGTCAGAGAGCAGATAAAAAAAGAGAGAAAAAGAAATGCACAGAGAGAAAGAGAAACAGACAGAGAGAGATCCTGTCATACTGTTCAGACCTAAAAGCAGTCTTCCAGCCAAGAGACAGATACCCAAGAGAAGAGAAACAGAGAGCGAAAGTCCAAATGGCAGAATTCCAGTAGAAGCAGCCAGTCTAAGTCACATTTAAAAAAAATCTAAATATGTAGACAAACATAGATCTGTTTGCTTTTATTCCTCTGAAGAAACAAAGTCCCTTGGACTATTCCTATGAAGAGTACACACCATTTAATAAAAGCAAATTATGTAGCAGTTTGCAGAATTCAGCAGCAATATGGGCCTCTGAGCTCTCCCTGCTGCCCAGCCTCACATATTACTGGGCCTCAGTCCATACTTTACAGTGCAGCAGTTCTGCAGCAGGTTTAGATGCAGAATTTCCTATGCACTTCAGTGTGTACAGAGGTGGTGTATAGTAACTGAAACTTATGGTACTTTGTACAGAAGGATTTTGAAGTGGGCTAGATTCTCTGATGAGCACACAGGGACAGAGCTTGAGAGTTTGTGATGTGTACTCTGGATTTCACACCCCAGCAAAGATGACTGCATAACCTGTATACTTATAAGAATCATTTGCTTTGTGTCTCTAACTCTAAGCACTTCTCCTGACACAAAGAAGGTACTTGACTCATTCCTCTTGGATATATGAATAAATAAAAAGATGTCTCAGCTCAGAGGCTTCTACAGCCTTCCTGTAAAGCAGGGTTCATGCTCCAATTTAGTCCAAAAACTGGCAGTAAAACAAATAAATAAACAGAAAATCATCTCTGAAGTAAACAGTCAGCCTAAAAGAATGGAACATTCAGAAATTATCCTTGACTCCTCATTAGTCCCAAATTTCCAGAAATAGCTATTTTAATGGCACTAAAAATTAACATGTTAGAAACCAAGAAACATCTGGGTACACAAACTTGACTTGATATGCCTCAACGTATATGACAGAATGCATGAAATCCTGTGATTCCTTAAGCATATCCCCAAATTTAATTGTTACCTTTCCAGTTTCGTTCTGGTACAAAGTCCAGTGGCTTGTTTTAATGAGTTTTTCCTATCTCCCTTTTCCTATCAAACCCCACAGTCATCATTCTTATATAAGTCCTATATATTTCACCATCAAATTTTTTGTTATCCTCCAAGCTGAACATCCTTCTATGGCTTCAGTTCTTTCTTCATCCCTTTCAAAAGCAACCTTTTCATCAATCATTCTCTTGCTTAAGAACTGCCAGTTCAAGTCAGGCACAGCAGTACATACCTGTAGTCCCAGCTACTCAGGAGGTTGAGGGAGGAAGATTGCTTGCATCCAGAAGATGGAGACAAGCCTGGGCAAGATAATGAAAAACAGAACCATGAAAGGCTAGGCTGTGGCTCAGTGGTGGAGCACTTGCCTTGCACTCATGAGACCCTCGGTTCTATCCCCATTACCACAAGACGAAACATGATTACTTCTAAATGCCTATTCATACAAATGTTGATATGCTTCTATTAATATTTTTAGTTTTTTTCCTTTTTTTGGTATTTTTGAGGCAGGGTCTCCCTTTTAGTACCAGCTGTCCTGGAGCTCACCAGGCTGGCCTTGAACCCACAGAGATCCACCTGCCTCTACCTCCCGAGTGCTGGGATTAAAGGCACATGCCACCACACCCAGCTTCTATTAATATTTTTAATGTGTGCATATATGATATGTGTGTAGTGTATGTATGTGCATGTTCATGTGAGTGTGTGTAAGTACAAGTGTACATGGGGACAGAGCTGTATGCTGTCCACTAAGCCATCTCGCCAGTCCTCTCTCAGCTTGTTTAAGTTCCTAAGATTTTTCTTTTTGCCTGAGTGGATTTCAACATCCTTCCCCATCAATTCATGATTGACATTCAATTAAAATCAGATTTGAGCTGTGTGAGGTACTATACATCATAATCCCAGCATTCAGAAGGTTGAAGTAGGTAGATTGCCAAGTTCAAGGCCATCTGGGCTACAAAGCCCTATTCTTCCTCTCAAAATTAAGCAACAAAATTCTGATTCAAGATTCACTTGTAACTTTATTTGATTAAACCCAGGCTGCACTGATGGCCACCTTGATTTTCATTTGTTTGTACTATCAGAGAGATATGGAGGCAGACACATAAAAAAGCAAATATATATACCTATATGTGAAATTGTTTCATTTTCCAAATAAATGTATACTATATGAAGGAAATTTATTTAATTTTTGTCAATTGCAGAGTAAGATTATACACAAACTAGATGACCATTAATGCCTTTTTTTTAATTATTTATTTATTTTCTATGTGTATGAATGTACTGTCTGCATGTAGGTTTGTGCACCCGTGTCGTGCAATGCCGTGGCAGAGTCAGAAAGGGTGTCAGATCCCTGGAACTGAGTTCTCTGATTGGAGTTACAGACGGTTCTCAGCCGCCATGTGGTGCTGGGGATCGAACCTGGTCCTCTGCAAGAGCAGTCAGCGCTCCTAACCGCTAGGCCATCTCTCCAGCCCCCATTAATGCCTTTTTTTTTTTAATTTATTTATTTATTTTATATGTATGAATGTATTGTCTGCATGCAGGTCTGCGCACCCGTGTCTGTGGATGCCGCGGAGTCAGAAGAGGGTCTCGGATTCCCCTGGAACTGGAGTTCTCCTGGAACCGGAGTCGCAGATGGTTCTCAGGTCTTAATGCCTTTTTAAATTAAAGTTTTATTACATTTTTATGAATTTCCTACAATATATTTTATCATATTTAGGCCCCCTCCCCTATCTGTACCCTCCTTACTACCCCCTCCCAGTTCCATGTACTCTATATTTTTAAGTCCTATCAAATCAAATGTCCCTAAATGCCCTTCAGTGTAAGGCCATCCACTGAAAACTGGTTAACCTACTCAGAATCACACCTTTTTTTTTTTTTTTTTTTTTTTTTTTTGGTCTTTTTGAGACAGGGTCTCCCTGTTGATCCAGCTGTCCTGGAACTTGCTCTGTAAACCAGGCTGGCCTTGAGATCCAACTCCCTCTGCCTCCCAAGTGGACCTGTGCCACCACGGCTAGCTAGAATCATACCTTTCAAGAAAACTGACTCTCCCCCTGCCAGAAACCATCAGTTGCCAATGGCTCCTATTGGGGTTTCTTGGCTACTTCCCCACTTCTATGTTGGTATTTTGTCTGTCTTAGGTGGGACATGTACATGCTGTCACCATTGATGTGAGTTCATATAAGTAACTGCCCAGCTGTCTGGAAAACTCTGCTTTCTTGTGGTCCTCCATCACCTCTGGGTCTGCCTTTTAAAGAAATAAATGAGTTTTTCTTTGAAATGTTGGCATTGCCACTTATTTTTCTTCATAAATAGATTACTTATGCCATCTGTCCATACATTCATTTATCTATCTATCCAATTAGTCTCAGATGAACTACTTATTGAATATCTAGATATTCAATAGTAGTTTGTTCTGAACACTGTCTGAAGTGAAACTTGAAGATCACAACATGAATAAGACACTGTCATTACCCTCAAGAATCTCACAGTTCAGTGAAGGAGACAGGAAAAACAGATATTTGCAATTATAACAGAATCTGCCTTTCTAGAAATTACCATTTTCCTACCAAATAGTCACAAAGGTATTATAATCTATTCATTCTCACCCAAGATGACTGGACTTCCAGTAAACAACTCATGAGTATTTGACATTTTATTGAAGCAATGATCCTTCTGAGCATTGAAACAAGGTAATATTTCTTGTACTTAAAAGTTTTATCTGCCAGGTGTGGTGGCACTTGGGAAGCAGAGGCAGGCAGATCATTGTGAGTTCAAGGCCAGCCTGGTCTACAGAGCAAGTTCCAGGACAGCTGGGGCTACAGGGAGACCCTGTCTCAAAAAGACAAAAAAAAAAAAAGTTTTATCTGTGTCTTTAACTGGGAGTGATGGTATACACCTTTAACTCCAATGCTTGGGAGGCAGACCCAGGCAGGCATATCTCCATGATATTGAGGCAAGCCTTATTTACATAGTGGTTCTGGGCCAGCTGAAGCTACAGAGAGACTCTATCTCAAAAAAAAAAAAAAGGAATTTTTCTGTGTCTTAATAAAACAACTAGGCTTAGATTGAATAACTCACCAATTGGGATAAGAATCTAAAAAGAAAACAAAAAGAGCCTTTTTGAACTAGAAAATTAGAGTGCTTTGAATAAGAGTTCAAACTGAAGTTTTATAAATGAAGTATCCAGAAAACATATAGCTAATCTATTGAGGTGATCCAGATTATATGATTTAACTCTAGATACCTAGGAATCATTTTCTTTTCAGTGAGTCTTACCTTTTCCTCTTCCCTGGTGTTGCAGATTGAGTGGGTCCTGTCTAATTCTCCGTCACTAATTTCCTTGGGGTCTGGCAGTCTTTGCTCTTTTGTTCCTGTGATCCTCACTGAAACCTGATTTCTTTTAGTTGCCTAATGGAATGAACATAGCGTTAGTAGTCTCATCATTTTCTGCTTTCTAACTGCTGCTGGTTCAGGAATATATCTATTTGATAAGATGAGGTAAAAGAAACATTTCTAGTGACTTTGATAAATGAAAAAGTAGGACAATGGAATGAAAATTCAGTAAAGAAAATTCAAGGTAGTTGATTTATAGATAGAAGCACAAAACTGTAAGCAGAGGATAAAGAGCAATGTTGGACAACTGCATGGAGCTCTGACACTAATACTGTGGTTTAAGGAAAGGAAGAAGGAATGAATTACATTCCAACAGCTTATATATCTAAATTTTTTAAGAGACTACTGTTCATCAGTTATATTCTCCATGAACTAAACTAAGGGAAAGGAGGGGAAGAGGAAAAAAGGAAGAAAGAAGGAAAATATACTTAGAATAAATAAGCCTGGTTTTGATTTCACACAAGCAAGGCTTTCTTTCCTATCAGAGGAATGAAATCCTAAAATGGACTCCCAAGGGACATTGTGGAATCTTTCATCAGTCAATAAGATTTATTGCTGTCCTTGGGGAATCATAATAACGAGAAATGAAAACTCCCTGACCTAGAGGATTCGGGTCTTTGTTTAAAGAGAGGTAGCTGGGCAATCTTTCCACATCTGTCCTGGGTCTTAATATTTTGAAAAGGATGAATCAGAGAACTCGAAAATCTATAATGTAAATTGTTTAAGGCTGTAGGTTGAATTGGTCCTACTTTCTCTTTTAAATCTAATATATAGGACTTTCTCTTTTAAATCTGATACTTCAAAGTTTGTTGAGCTCTGTAATTAGCCTCTCACATATGACAGCTGTCACATATGACAGCTAATAGATTGTTCATTGTTGTTAAGTTCATAATAAAAACTAAAGACAATGTTTCTTCATCAGCAAAACAACTTAAAATGGTCACCTTATAGTTCCTAAAATGTACCCTATGGACCTCTAGTCTATACCAGAACCTAAATTCCCTTTTTTTACCTGTCTCTCCTGTATCTTATAATGGTCCTACAGTAGCCTCAGTTTTAGGACTGTGAACCCAGCTTGCGTCCTTGACTCAAAGGCCACAGGGGAAAAGATTTTGAGAGATACCAAAGGAAAGTTTTCCAGTAGAATAACAAATAACTTAACTGACAAGGCAAGATTGGTATGTGCTAATAGCAAAACTCCCATTTCAAATTTTGGACATGTGCCACCCAAGAAAAATGCCATCTGTGCTACATGTATACTTTCCAGGTATCTGTCAGTGTAAGCTCATCCACTGGAATCTAGACAGCTTGGAGTCACTCCCTTAAAGAAGATCTATTATCCTTCGCCCCACAGGAATCATTATCCAAACTCTGGCCAGCAAAACTTCCTCATACAACAGAGCACAATTCACAGAGAAGGCCACAACTGGCTAAGGTGTAGAGAACAAGAGACTGTAAAGTGCACGTCTCTGGATAGAATTCCTATACTAAATGCAATCTACCCATGGCCCAAGGTCTATTGCGGAAGAGTGAGATGGAAATATTGTAAGAGCCAGGTTTGGTACAGGAACATAAGAAAGCAGAGCATTTCAGGCCACTGCTAATTAAAAACTTAAAAGTAAAAGTAAGATTAATTTTAAATATATTTTATTTGATCCAACATACAATAGTATAACTTCAACATATAATCAATATAAAAGTGCTACAGGTTAGGGGGACATTTTAAATCTTATTTTTTTATCTCAATTTGCACTAGCCTCATTCCAACACTTAATAGCTACACAGGGCTAGTGGATATGTATTGGTAGAACAAAGTTCTAGATCACATATCTGAGTTTAAGTGAAAAGAAAGAACAAAGCCAGAAAGGGTGGACTATTCCATAGTGTTTGCTCCAGCACTTTTCCAGTACTTTCTTGTTGCCATATAGAAAACATAAGTTGGGAGTGTTGGATAGAATATCATCAAGACTATTTATTCAGCACATCTGCCCACTTGACATAAAATTGCAACTCTTCTCCATCCTGTACTCTCTCACAGTCATTTCTTATTTCATAGCACTTTGACCTTCTAAATTTACTATACTATTAATTTGGTATTATGCTTGTTCTATATTATCTGTTTTTTCCCCTTTGGAAATTAAAAAGGGAGGAGATCAGTGTTTACTAAGGTCACTAAGATATTGGAGTCAACATTTTATGGAGTCAACATTTTAATAGTATCTGGTAAATACTAGAAGGGTTCACAGAACTTTAAAATTCTTGATGTCAGAGATGAATACACTAGAGCCCAGTATAAAGTGACTTTTCAAAGTCAAACAAGCTAGTCAATGGCAGATCCAGTGCAAAGACCAGTCTTTGCAGTACTAATCTGATGTGTCTTACATGATTCCATATATAAAAAGAAAGGCGCAAGTAATTTAGTGAACATAAAATATAAATTATGCTACTAACAGTACAACAAATTTGTATTAAATTATAAATTCCTTGGGGACAGAGACTGCCTTATTCATCTTTGAACTTTCCTTCCCCTAATTACAAAGAACGCTTTTTATACAGTACGTGTTAAATTACTAAAGAGAATGAGTGGTCAATGGAATCCATTGTTATAAGCTGTGAGTACTTTCACAAACCAAAATGCTAAAATCATAGAAAAGGGTGGATTTTAGAAACAGATTTTGACAGCTTTATATTTCAAATTCTCCTTAAAGATATGTAAGGTCCATGGGTGTTGCTAGCTTGAATAAAATTTGATGTTTCTGAGAATCTGATTTTACTGGAATCAATGTAGTGGTGACAATAAAACTTACTAAATAGGTGCTGGCTCAGTGGTTAACAGAACTGCCTGTTCTTGCAGAGGATCCAGATTTGATTCCCAGCACCCACGTGGCAGCTAACAACTGTCCATAAGTCCAGTTCTATGGGAACCAACACCTCTTCTGACCTCCACAGGCATTGCACAACACAGGTACACCTACTTATATACTGGCAATACATTCATATACATAAACTAGTAAAAAAAAATAATAATAAACTGACTAAATAAGTAACAAGCATGTCTACTCCATGTATCTATAATAAAACTCAATTATTTCCATGATGGGACCCTCCTTGTGTGTTTTTTATACAAATAAAATATCTATTTTTGAATAATGTTCACCAACATCATTAATCCTTGGATGCTCATATGAGGATAGAAGCAGCAATTGTTACTTTTCCTTTCTTACAAAAGGAATCAAAGCTGGAGAAATATATTTGTTGTTTATTTGGCAAATTACCAGATCACAAATCCATATCCATACACTTTAAGGATCTCTAAAAAAGACTTTGACTAAGAGTGTAACAATCTTTGATATCTTTTTGAACTAAAGGTCATATCTTCATCTAAAAGAAAAAGCCAAAGAAGTCCTATTTGCATAGGAAATCCACAATCAAGTTTACAAAAACATGCTACTGGCATCCTAGTAACTTGCTCAGCTTGAACATATGCTATCCGATCCTTTTTTAGAATCATAAAAAAAGTGCAGTGCTGGAACTTTGGGTGAAGCTTAAAGTACAAAGCTAGGACAGCTAGAAGCAACAGCCCTATGACTAAATTTGAAGTTTAATGGAGAATTTCAGTGTTTTGAAATCGTTTCCTCTGATTTTAAGTTATTTTTACAGGACCAAAAATTGAAAAACTATTAAAATTGATCCATATCTTAAGGATTCATTTGGCTGGAGGAATTAAAATGTCTTCATTTGTTATGGCTGGGGTCCAAAACAAGAGAGTCGGTCTTCAAAGGCTAATGCTGCTCTGAACTGGTAGAATTTTATTACCAAGCAGGTACTACACAAATGCAATTTGAGTTTCCATCTGTGAATTTAATTCTTATATTAATTTGATTCTGAAGCAAGCCAATGGAGCTAAGGAAAATAAGACAATCTTAGAGATCAAAAGGGTAGTATTAAATGCAGCTCAATTGCTTGGCATATGATCTCAAGAAAACAGTCATTCATGGTTTCTTACCCTTAGCCTTTTCTTGGAAAGTGGAGGACCAGGGTCTCACTTGGCATCCTAAGCTCACAATCCTCCTGCTCAGCGTGCCTAGTGCTAGGTCTACAGGCATCGCCTAGTGCTAGGTCTACAGGCATCACCTAGTGCTAGGTCTACAGGCATCACCTAGTGCTAGGTCTACAGGCATCACCTAGTGCTAGGTCTACAGGCATATTTCAGCACATCCTGGCACAAGCTTTGGATTTTCCAACTGAAAAAAAATGGGAAGGGAAAAATTCCAGCTGGAGGAATTCTTACAAAGAGCCCTAGAGGCAAAAATGACAAAAGACTCTGAGCTTCACTAGAACAGAGACAACATTGAAAAAAGAAAAGATACAGAGTAGGAGGGAACCTTTACCAGTGATACATCTGACAGAGCATTAACATCCAGAATATATAAACTACTCAAAAAACAAAGAAGTAGGGCCGGGTGTGGTGGTGCACGCCTTTAATCCTAGCACTTGGGAGGCACAGGCAGGCGGATCTTTGTGAGTTCAAGGCCAGCCTGGTCTACAGAGTGAGTTCCAGGACAGCTGAGACTACAGGGAGACCCTGTCTCAAAAAAAAAGAAAAAAACAAACAACAACAACAAAAAAAAACAAAAAAAAAAAAACACAAAGAAGTAACAAAACAAATGACTCACTCAAAAGATGGAGTAAAGAGCTGAACAGAGACTTCACAAGTGAGGAAGTAAAGATGGCTGAGAAACATCTTAAAAAGTGTTCAACATCGTTAATAATTAAGAAAATGCAAATTAAAACCACTCTACGATATCGTCTCACTCCAATAAGACTGGCTAAGATCAAGAAAATAAATGATACCAAATGCTGGAGAGGTTGTGAGGGAAGAGGAACACTCATCCACTGCTGGTGGGAATGTAAACTGGTACAACCACTGTGGAAAGCAGTGTGTAGAACCCTTAGGAGACTCAAAATGAGCCTACCACCTGACCCACCCATACCGCTCCCGGGTATATACCCACAAGACTCATCCTACTGCAAAGATACATGCACATCTATGTTTATTCCAGCTCTCTTCACAATAGCAAAGAGCTGGAACCAACCCAAATGCCCCTCAAGTGATGAGTGGATAACAAAAATGTGGTACATCTACACAATGGAGTTCCATGCAGCGTTAAAGAAAGATGACATCATGAACTTTGCAGGTAAAAGGATGAAACTCAAAGCCATTATGCTAAGTGAAGTAACACAGTCCCCAAAAAACCAAACAGGGAATGGTTTCTCTCATTTGTGGATGCTAGTACCAAATTCCCCAATTGAAAGGTAAGCTGAGCAATGTTATTGTTACATTTCTTTCTATCTGAAAGCAACTGTGATGTTACAATGTGAATCTTTTAATGAGCCTTAGAATTAACTTACCACTTACTTTCAGACATGGTAATTAACATATATGAGTAGAAGGTATATATTCATATTTTAAAATAATATAAAATTAAAGGGAAAAATGTGAACTCCTAAACATATATCAGAGTTCATATACAGTTCATTCCTGGAGGATGAATGGATAGAGAAAATGTGGTACATCTACACAATGGAGTTCTATGCAGGAGTAAAGAAAGATGACATCATGGGGCTGGGGAGATGGCTCAGCGGTTGAGAGCACTGACTGCTCTTGTAGAGGACCCGGGTTCAATTCCCAGCACCCACATGGCAGCTAAGAACCGTCTTTAATTCCAGTTCCAGGGGAATCCAACGCCCTCTTCTGATTTCCACCGCATTGCATGATATGGGTGCACCAACCTGCATGCAGACAGTACACTCATACACATAAAAAATTAAAAATAAATTTTAAAAAATTAAAAAAAGAAAGATGACATCATGAATTTTGCAGGTAAAATGATGGAACTAGAAGCTATTATTCTAAGTGAAATAACACAGTCCCAGAAAAACAAATGATGAATGGATGAATGGTATCCCTCATTTGTGGATGCTAGCACCAAATACCTAGTAGTAAGGCAAACTGAGCAACATTAATGTTATAATATTATATATATATATATATACATATATATATATATATGTATATATATATGTATATATATATATATATACTTTCTTTTTACCTGAAAGCCAATGTGCTGTTATAATGTGACTCCCTTAATGGGATCTAGAATTAACCTATCACTTATTCTCAGAATTTGTAGTTGTGGTACATGGGGGGGAGAGTATGTATGCATACTTTAGAGTAATATAAGATTAAAGGGGAAAAATGTGAATTCCTAAACATGTTGTGGAATTAACATACAGTTTACTTTCAGATGTCATAATTTTGGTATATGTGTAACATATATATATATATATATATATGCATATTTCAGAGCAATACAAATTGGAGGGAACAAGAACAAAAGGACTGGGTCAAAGAACTGACTGAAACAGTAAACTTCTGTCCAAAAAAATAAACCTCTGCATAGAAAAAACTTTAAAAAGACAGAAAAAATATGCAAAATGCATGAAATCGGGTGGGGTGGGGGGCACGGAAAGAGGACTGAGTCTAAATTGGGCTGAGAAATGTTATATGAATTGCACAAAACTTCAATAAAAAATGTTTTAAATTTTTTTGGTCTTTTTGAGACAGGGTCTCCCTGTAGCTCAGGCTGTCTTGGAACTCGCTATGTAGACTAGGTTGGTCTTGAACTCACAAAGATCCGCCTACCTCTGCCTCCCAAGTGCTAGGATTAAAGGCGTGCACCACCAAGCCCGGCTCAAAAAATAATGTTTTATTAAAAAAAAGAAGAAGAAAAGAATGGTGGTATAGATAGAGTTACATAAGGTCGTAAAAAAAAAAGTAGATGGAGGTGGTGGTGTGGGGGGGGGTGGGGTGGGGGGGTGGTGGGGCGGGGGCTCGCGTGGTGTGGGGCAACTGGAACCTAGAGTGACATGGGGGAGGGGTATGTGATAGATTGCTAAGGGTAGTGGAGAATGAATTAAATAACACATTTCCTGTTATCAGAAAGGCCACCGTGCCTCCGTGTGAAATAAGGAGGCTTCAAGTAGCACTATAGTAAAATACACAGGGAGAAGATACACACACACACACACACACACACACCAATCTAAAGAGTGGCAAAGATGGTGATATGATATACAAAGACGGTGGGAGGGGAGCATGGGAAGGGTTTCTGAGATGTTAAGTTAGAGAGCTGAACTTCTGATAATGTGAACTAGTCATTATGAAGATATCCAGATTTAGAGACTAAATATGATGGTAATAGTTGAAGGCATCAGACCAGAGGAGTGAATAGAGGGCAGAAAGAAGATTAAATGTGATGGAATAGCCGAGAAGATAGGCCTGAAGGACAAAAGAAAGCCTGCCTAGAGTTTCGAGAACTCACCCCGCCCATCGAGCAAGGAAGCTAGTTTCACTTCTTTACTTCCGCTATATAACATGATAATTAGGGACTATGCTAGGAAGGGAAGGGATGGATCAATTAGGGACTTGTAAATTAAGCCTCCAAAAGGACCAATTAGGAAGAGACACATACCCCAGTAGGGAAGCCGCACGGCTTATAAACCTCTGAAACCTGCAATAAAGTGAGCTGAGCTGTAACACCCTGACTCGACTCCCTGTGTGGTTACTTTTGGTTGGCGCGCACTTACTCTCCCCAGCCCCACTGTCGGGCCGACAGAGTGAAGATCTTCGGGGGGAGGAAACTGGAGAGGGTGGTCTTTGTTACCACCTCTCTAGACCCCCGCAGTAATAAACAATAAAACATATTGTACTTAACACAAGCGTGCAATAGTAAAAAAGCAATAAAACATTTTTTTTGAAATGGATCAAATAGTTTTTTTTTCACAATGTTATATGATACACGTATATAAAATCAGGGCATGAACATGATTTGATAGATTAAGATAGACTTAATTCAATACTATAATAAGGAACAATTCAAATTCTCACCATTTGTTTCACACCCACAAAAACCACTTCAAGGGCATTAAATGTTCTCTCAAATCTGACAGTTTTGTGCAAATAAACCATGTTTCTTTTTAAAAAGATTTGGCACTGGGGCTGGAGAGATGGCCTAGCGGTTAAGAGCACCAACCGCTCTTACAGAGGGCCCGGTTCGATCCCCAGCACCCACATGGGCTCGAGAGACTTGCAGTCCAACTCCCGAAACTCCAGTCTTCCAGTGGGTCGACACCTCTTCTGACCTCCGCAGCATGCACGACACGGGGTGCACAAACCTACATGCAGACAGTAATTCATACACATACAAAAAATAAATTAAAAAAAAAACTGTGCACTTGCCCAGGCTCAGGATATTGAAATCTAGTACATAAAGCCCCATTATAGAGGTAAAATACAGCAGTATACTATTACGCAACAACCACATACACTAAGGATTTTCTGTAACAACCAAATGGATATCTAATATTACAACAACTCAAGTATTACTGACCAAAGTGCATTTCTACAATGTTCAGTGTTTCTACTCATTTTTCTAACTTTAACAGCCTATGATAACTGAGCAGAGAAGGACCTTGCAAATAGACCCTTTGCTTGAGAACTATGATGTAATTATTGCATGCTGTTAATATACTATCTAAACATTAAAGATATTCCTAAAATATTTGATGATAGATTATGATTAAGACATTAACATTACAAAAAATCCTTATGCAGAAGGAGACCCTTCTGAGTGCTTCTGCTTTAAATATTGGCCCCCAAATGAAGTCCAGTAAGTACCACTCCTGTCAGGATCCCCTGCATTGGCCTCCATGAACTGCGAGGTAATCAACAATGGCAGTCCATATTCTGAGGATGCTGAATTTCCATTAGCTGCTTAGTTCCACAAGCTGAGTTCTCAGCAGTCCTCAGTCCACATTGGAAGGCGTAAAAAGTAAAAAAAAAGATTTCTCATGTTTTTGAGGAATGCCTAAAACAGTGCATCTACAGAGCATATGCCCCTGCCTGTGAGAATTGTAGAATGTTGTAGACAGGACAAACAACAGTGCGCTCTCTCTCTCTTTTTTCTTTTTGTCTTTTTTATATTTTTTTTTTTTTTTTTTTTTTTTTTTTTTTTTTTTTTTTTTTTTTTATTTTTGTTTTTTTTTGGATGCTTAACCATAAGATAGCCCAGATTAACCAAGGTTTTTGTTTTGTTGAGTCAGTTAGGATCTGATCCTCAGGGGTCCTCTCGGGGGTTTTTGGGGGGAAGGTGGAGCCCTTTCTTCTTCATGGCTCCTCATCCACCAGTTCCATCCACATGAAGACAAAAATCAGGTTTGTAGACCAGCTTCCTTTTCTGAAGGAGGAGCAAGACTTTCCTCTTTATAGACTGGACACTGGCTGAAGTCCCATTAAGTGACACTCCGAGACTTCCCTGAACAGGAAGAATGGTACCCACCTCTGCATGACTTTTCAAGAGATCCCCCCACGTATATCCCCTAAACACTGGTTGACTCTGTAGGGCAAGGAACAAAGTTGTCCCATCAGTCCTCGGTCAAATTGGTGGGGACTTCAGATATGGTCGTTAACACCCAGAAAGGCTAAGTGCACCAGCCCGTTACATTGGCACACTATATTAACATTGTGTCCGTTGGCACAAAGTGGTATGTTTCCATAGCATATTGTCTTGATTCAATTCTGTTATCTTTCATTTTATAATCCATATTACTCTGAAAGAATGCACACAGATCTCCAGATATACTAAAAGTCCAAGCCGAGACATACATGTAGGTCCAGCTCTAGAACCTTGTAGGGATTCACAATAGCAGAGCATCACTGTCTTTAGATCGTGAGGATTATATTAACATTGCTCATTTGTACTTACACACTAGGAATTGCTAGCTAGCTTACTACAAATGAGGGATACCATCCATCTTTTTGGTTTTTTCCTGAGACTGTGTTACTACTTTCACTTAGCAGAAAATACTTCTAGTTCCATCCATTTACCTGAAAATTTCATGATGTCATCTTTCTTTACCCGTGCATAGACTTCCATTGTGTAGATGTAAAAAAAAAAAACCACATTTTCCTATCCACTCATCAGTTGTGGGGCATCTGGGTTTTGTTTCCAGCTCGTCAACTATGTGAAGAGAGGCAGCAACAACATGACTGGACATGTAAAATCACTCTGCTGTAGGAATAGTCTGATGGATATATTCCCGAAGTGGTATGGCTGGGTCAGGTGGTATGCTCATTTTGAGTCTTTTTAAGGGTTTTCCTCCCCATAACTGCGTTCATAGTGGTTGTACAAGTGGCAGTGCCCATGGGGGCTGGAGAAGATGGCCTAAGCGGTTGTAGGAGCGCCCAGACCGCTCTTACAGAGGACGCCCGGGTTGTTACGATACCCAGACACCACAGGCTGCTGAGAACCGTCTGATTTAACTCCAATTCCAGGAAGAACTCCAGTTTCCAGGGGAACTCTGAAAACCCTCTTCTGACCATCCGCGACGGTTGCACGACACGGGTGCACAAACTGCTACAGCAGTACAGTACATTCATACAACATAAAATAAATAATATAATTAAAAAAAAAAATTTTTTTTAAAATTTGCATTCCCCCAGCGAGTGGATGACATTCCCCTTTTCCCCACACCCTCTCCAGCTTTGGTATCATTTTTTCTTGATCCTAGCCTGTCTTATCAGGGTAAATGATATCTTAAAAGTGGTTTTTAATTTGCATTCCTTAATGATTAATGATTAATGATGTTGAACAATTTTTTTTTTTTTTGGTCTTTTTGAGACAGGGTCCCCTGTAGCCACAAGCTGTCCTGGAACCACTCTGTAGACCAGGCCGGCTTGAACTCACAAAGATCCGCCTGCCTCTGCCTCCAAGTGCTAGGAATTAAAGGCATATGCGCCACCACGCCTGGCCCAATGTTAAACAACACTTTTTATAAGATGTTTCTCAGCCAAATCTTCTGCATTTCCTTACCTTTTGTGAATTCTCTGCTCAGCTCTTTTACTCCATCGTTTGAGTGAGTGAGTTTGTTTTCTTTCGCCTTTGTTTTTTGAGTAGTGTATAAATTCTGGAAGTTATGCTCCTGCTCAGTGAATCAGCAGTGAATGGGTGCCTCCCACTCCTGTGGGTTTTTCTCTTCACTTCCCTTATTGTTTTCCTTCTTTGGCTGTACAAAAACTTTTCAGTTTAATAAGATCCCACCCCCCTTGACGAAATTGTTGACTTTATTCCCTGTGCAGTTGCTGTCTGAATTTAGAAAGTCCCGCTTCCCCTCTTCCTACACATTATGTGTTGTAGTTGTGCCAAATGTTTTCGTGGTACACTTTGCAGGGGTTTTGGGTTTTAAATAGGTCTTGATCCATTTGGAGTTGGATTTTGGTGCAAGGGTGAGAGGTAGGGGTTTGAATTTATTCTTCTAAAAGTGATGATCCAATTTTTCCCAATAACATTTGCTGAAGATGCTCTCTTTCCTCCACTGAGTCTTTTTTGGGCCCCCTTGCAAGTGGAGGTAAGCTTAGCTGAAATTGTATGTGCCTGCAAGTTAGATCTCAGGTTTGTTCCGTTGGTTATCTACAGGTCTGTTTTTTTTTGTGCCAGTATCAGGCCGTTTTTTAGGACTATAGCCTGTAGTAGAGTTTGATATCTGGTATAGAAATACCCCCCCCCCCGTATTGCATTTTTCACTTAGGGCTGCTTTGGGTATTTGGGTCTTTTGTTGTTCCATAGAATTTTAAGAATTTTTTTTTCCAAGCCCTGTGAAGATGACCTTGGGATTGGTTTAATTGAATAGAATCTCACTCGCATTGGAAGTGATATATAAAGTTTTGGGTCGAATGGACTTTTTACTATTTAATTTTTTTCCAATCCAATGAGCATGGCGGTCTTTTTCCATCTCTGATGTTTTCTCAATCTCCTCTCTTTAGGACGTTTTAAAAAGTTTTGTTGTAGAGATTTTGGTGTCTTTGGTTAGGTTGTATTTTTAGTAGTTTAATTTTTTGAGCCTATTGTGATTGGGAAGGTCCCCTTGTATTCCCTTCATCAGTCGCTTGTTTTTGGTGTAAAGAAAGCTACTGCATGTTTTTAGGTTAATTTTGTACCGGCCTGCCACTTTACTTACTGAAACTCCTAATCATTGCTAGGAGTTGCGGTAGAGTTTTTGGCATTCCTTAGTAAACTATCATATCATCCTGAAAAGGGTATTTTTTACTTCCTCTGTTTCCCAAGCGTATTCCTTTGATTCCTTTTCTTTCCTGATTGCCCTAGCAAGTGTTGGTTTCTAAGATATAAGTTGAGAGGAGTGGTGAAAGGGGCAACCTTGCTGGGTTCGTCTTAATAACCTTTTTGGGGAATCTTCTAACTTGGTCTTCCAGTTAGAAGGAATGCTAGCTGGGTTTCTCTTGTATATGGCTTGGATGAGGTTGAGGAATGAGACTTCCAGTCCAATTCCATCTAGTACTTTAACGCATGAAGGGATGCGAAGGGGGGGGTGTAATTTGGGCGAAGGCTTGTTTCTCTCTGCCCGTCAATTGAGATTGATGGTGTGGTTTTTGTCCGTCAGTCCATTTATGGTTTTTTTAAATGATATTTACTATTTTAATAATGTTGAAACATCACTGTATTCCTGGTATGAATCCAACTTGATTATGGTGGATGATCTTGTTGATGTGTCTGTATATGGTTTGTCAGTATTTTGTTGAGGATTTTTTTGCATCTTCTGAGTTCCATTAATGAGATGGGTTCTATAGTTCTCTCTTTTTTTGGTTGCAATCCTTGCTAGTTTTGGAATTAAGAGTGATGCTGGCTTCATAAAATAATTTTGGGAGATTTCCCTCTGCTTTATCCTTCCGAACAGTTTGAGTAATAATGGGTGCAAGTCTTTTTTGATTATTTTATAGAATTCTGCTGTAAACCATCTGGGCCTGGGATTTGTAGTTAGTTTTGGGAGGTCTCATTAACATTTTCAATTTCTTCATATATTATGGGTCTGTTTAGCTGTCAGTCTCTTCTTGGGTTAGCTTTGGTGATTCCCTGGATTTCAATATTTATCCATTTCTCTTAGGTTTTCAACATTTGTTAGGGTATAGGTTTTTTGAAGTAACGTCCCGTATGATTGTCCTGATCTTTTTGTTCTTGTCTGGTTGTGATATTTCCCCTTTCATCATGAATTCTAATTTGAATTTTGGAGTTGCCTCTTTCTTTCTTTTGGGTAACTAACCTTGGCTAGGAGCTGTCTATCTGTTATTCTTCCGCTCAAAAGAAACCAAACACGTTTTTTGAGATTCGGTTATTTTTTTTGTACTGTTTTTCTTTGTTTCCTATTTCATTGATTTCTGCCTCTGATTTGTTGTTATTCTTCCTGTCTGTTCTGTTTAGGGTTCATTTGACTGTTGCTTTCAAGTGTTTTTAGCTGCAGTGTTAGCTCTTTATTTTTGTTTCTCTTTCTATTTTTTTAAGATAGGCACCCAGGGGCTATAAATTTCCTCTTAGGACTGCTTTTAAAGTGTCCATAGGTTTTGTTGTGTTGTTTTTTTTTTTTTTTTTTTTTTTTTTTTTTTCTTTCTCTTTTTTTATTTCCCTCTTTGACCCATCCATTATTCAGGGAGTGGGTTGTTTAGGTCCTCCTGGTGTTCCTGAGGTGAGGACTTGTATATGGGTGTGTGAGATTTAGCTTTAGTGTAACATGTGGATAGAATGCATGAAATTTTTTTTTTTTTTTTTTTTTTTTTTTTTGTATTTGTTGAGTTTTTTTGTCTGTGTCCAAGTATGGGTCAAATTTTGGAGAATGTTCTGGGTGCTGAGTAAAAAGTATAGTCTCTGGTATTAGGGTTGAATATTCAGAAGATGGGCTGTGAGGTCCATTGCCTGTATTGTATTGTTCAGTTCAGATGGGTATCTAATGTTGTGTAAAACTATGATATGGCAGGGGAGTTTCTTTTCTGGGTTGTTCCAGTCTATTTGGTGTCCCTATGTGCTTCTTGTATGTTGTATGGGTTTGTCTTTTTTTAGTTTGGGGGGGAAATTTTCATCTATTATTCTGTTTGAAGATCTGATCAGAACCATTCGCTTGGGATTCTTCTCCTTCACCTACCTCTATGATGCATAGATTTGGCCTTTTCATGGTGTCCCACATTCCCTGATTATTTTCCATTCGCTTGTTGGTATTTTAATTATAAACTTTTTCATAATCTTTACTTGAGCTTTTTGGTTGTTCTGTTACCTGGTGAGTTATCGTCTAGGTCTGATATTCTTTTTTTTCTGTTTCCTCCATTCCTGCTTCTGAGGCTTTTTCCCATTTTTTCCTGTTGATGGATGAGTGTTTGCGATTTCCTTTTTTATTTCCATCTTGTGTTTTCTTCTTTATTTTTCAAAATTCAAAAATCGTTCGTTTGGAGCTTCTCAATCTTTTCTTATAGCTTCCTTTCTTTCATTCGTTGGCTTCCATTTTCATTTCAGTATAAGTTCTTTTCAACAGTGTTTCCACTTTCTTCCAGAGTTTGTCTTTATCTCCTTCTAGGTCCTTTCTGAGTTTTTAATTGCTCTCAATCTTAGTTCTAATCTCTCTTCCTCTTAAGTTCTATGATTTTCTTTTGAATATATCTGGAGTGTTTAATTGTACTTCTTTTTAATTCCTGGGCTATCCGCTACAGAGGTCCATTGAAGGAGTCCTCTACAGGCTCCATAGTTTGGTGTTGAGTTATTCCCTGGGCTTTTCCCCATATTTTTTTTCTTTGGGCTTTTGGCATGTCCCTTTACTTTTTGTTGTCTGGATTCTGTTTGCGAATCTATCTCTAGTGTCTTTTCACTGTGTTGGAGGATTGCCTTCCTTGATTCCTTCAGATGCCAACATTGTATCCTCCTTGTTTTTGGAGTGTTGACTTGCTTAGGTTTTGGTTTTTTCAATTTTTTTTGGTTGTGATATATTGGAAGGTATAGTTCACCTTTCCCCTTTCTGTTTTGCAAGAACTGGGTGGATAACAGCCCAAATGAAACCCTCTGAGCATTGTACATCCTCTGCTGCCAGCCATTTCTGGGATGGTTGTAGGACTTATTGGAACCTCTATCTGGAGTTCCAGTTAGCAGGGGCAGAAGCAATCTCTATCCAATTCCGGTTAAAGACTGTACGCCTCACCTCCCAGGGTTCTCTGCTCACTACTGGCCCGCGTGCCCAAGGGCCTGTGCCCCAGCTCTCTAATAAAACCTTTTCTTTTTTTTTTTTAATTTTTGTAATGTAATAAATGTAACTGTCGGCATTGCAAGTTGTTGCAACTGTGTCTGCAATGCAGCAGAGGTCAGAAGAGGGTGTCGGATTCCCCTGGAACTGGAGTTCTCCTGGAATTGGAGTTTCAGACGGTTCTCAGCCACCATGTGGGTGCTGGGGATCGAACCCGGGTCCTCTGTAAGAGCGGTCGGTGCTCTTAACTGCTAGGCCATCTCTCCAGCCCCATAAAACCTTTTCAATAATAGTGATGGGAAACCAGGTATACATGGTTTCTATAATCTTAATACTTGAGAGGGAAGGTAAAAAAAAAAGTCATGAATTCAAACCAGCCTCCACAACACAGTGAATTCAAGGCCAGTTTGAGATATATAGTAAAACCCTGTCTAAAACCAAACCAAAACCCATCAGAGAATAGAGACTGGGGATATAACTCAGTGATAGAGAACTTGCCTAACATGTATAAGAGCTTGGGTTTGATCCACAGCACTGGAAAAGTAGGAAGAGAGAAAGAAAAAGAATATGGAACTTAAACAGATAAGAAGGTCAAGGAGAGAGTTTCCAAAGGAAAGAGCAGCCTCCTTTCCTGTAAATGAATGTGGTTTCAATGGTAAGGCAGCCAGGCCTCCACATGGAGAGATCCCAGAGCTCCCAAGGACTAACTTTCATGCAATTCTTTTTTTTTTTTTTTTAGTTCTTTACTAACTATAGAACAAATTTGAATGTTAACAGTTTTGTTGGTGGGTTGAATTCCCAAGAGCTATATTAATTGACCATGCAGACACTATCTGAGACTAATGTGAAATATGATCTGTGGCTCTGTTGTTGTTTGTTTGTTTGTCTGCTTTTAACCAGCATGCGTGAACACCTACTATACTTCTCCTAGCCACTTAAGAGTACTGCAGGTCAAAGTATTCTTTCTTGGGTTAAGTCTTATAGCAATTAGCATCAGACAGAACAGGGACCTCTTTACTTTGTGGTTTTCCCTCCAGCTTCAGGGCCGCCTGACTTCAGATCTATATATCTGGACAGCTCTCTAATCAAACAGTCCTCAGATGAGGCCTCTTAAATGTCATGGAGCTCATAGAAGGCTGTAAGAAGCAGATACTACTACAAAACCATCATTCACCTAACACTTGTTGGGCGTCTATTCCGATCTAGGACAGCATCATCCACATTCACACAAAGAAGGGTACAGAAAACAGTGAGACAATGAATCGAGAGGGGGGATAGAAATTAGTAAAGGCTAAAGAGATGCAGGCTGTTAATAAAATGCCACAAAGCATTTAGTTCTTCATCCATCTTTATAAGCTCTCTCTAGTTTATAGCAGAGAAGAGAATTAGATGTGTAGGCTACTCAATCCTAATTTCTGAATTCAGGAAGGAATTAATAGTTCCACAAAAAGAAGAGCTTTCCTCCTTTTCCCTACATCAATCTAGCATGAACCCAAATGTATCTCTGTTAAGGCTGGGAGAGAAAGGGGGAGGGAAAATATCATTACTGCCAGAACAAGCTCAGAAGACAGGAACAGAAAAGAATTTTACTGGCAGAAATTAGAAATTGTTCTTTCTCACTCCACCAACACATAAGTAATAAACGCAGAACTACCTTCTGCTGCCTTTATAAGCTGTGTTACAAAAATGATGCCTCAAAGGATAGAAGTAGAATCTGTCATACAATAAAACTATGCCAACCCACCCTGAACATCTGGAACTACTGCAGGAAAAATGTTTTTTGTTCATGGCATCTTTGATATGGTTCTAATAGCATGTCAGTTGATGATGAATGAAGCTAAAACATTTTGGCCCTTTCAAAAATCTCTGGAACAAATTGGCAAGTATAGATGCAATCTTAAGAATGAACAAAAACTGCTCCCCTCCACATGTTAGAGCATTTCATGCACGGGGCATGATGCTCCAAATAATGCTAGATATGTGAAATGGGATAGTAAAATGAGGCCCTGTTTCTATTGGGCTGAGTCTCTGAATAGAAGGAATGCCATCCACTGTGCCATTCCAAAGTGAGGCACTACATCCCCAAAGCAGACCCTACAATTTCATGAACATTAGCTGATTATCCCTCTCCCTATGAAAACAAAGTTAAATGCTGAAAGGGGGTCTGTTTATTTTGTTTTGCTTTGTTCTGTGCTGCTGGGCATCAAACCCAGGGTGTCAAGAATGCTAGCTCAGTGAACAATCCCTGAGCTACATCTCCAGGTACAGACAAGTTCTGAAAAATTTTTAAGTATTTTTACTGTTTTTGTGTATTTCACCTCATATATCTTAGTCAAATTTAGACCTTCTCTCCTACCCACACTCTCCCATACCACCACTGGATTTCTTACATTCTGTCATATATGTTAAGTCCTGTCTGATAAAGCATTTATAACCCAGATGTCCCTGGGTACGAGTTCATCCTCTGGAGTCTATTCACCCTATCTAGAGTCATTCTCTTAATGAAGATCTACTCTCTCTAACCTAGCAGTATTCAGTTCCCAATAGTTCTTCAGCTAAGGTTAGGGCCTACTGTCCATTTCCCACATTCTGTGGTGGGTTTTTGTCTGATTGAGTCAGCATGGGTCTTGTGCATGGTATCACCATTGTTGCAGGTTCATGTGAGAAAGTTCCTGGTGGCCTGGAAGACTCCATTGCCTTATGTTCACACACCAACCCTGGCTCTTACAATCTTTCTCCCCCTCTTTCACAATGGTCCCTGAACTGCAGGTATCCTATCCAGGGACACATACTCTACAGTCTCTTGTTCTCTAAACCTTAGCCAGTTGTGGCCTTCTGTATGCATTGCACTTTATTGTATGAGGAAGCTTCACTGGTGAGAGCTGAGGGATGCGCTAGTTTTCTCTCCACCCCTTGTTCTTCTATGCTCCATTAGCCTTAGGTGTAGAGGCTCCACTGTAGATGCGTCACTTAGGTCTGGGCATCTCTCATACATACTCTCTGTGTGAGACCAGTTGTGGAACTCTGAACTAGCCTCCATTCTATTGCAAAAAGAAGCTTCTTTGATGAGTGGTGTACTGTATAGTTGTCTGAAATACAAGGATCTATATTTAATATGCAATAAGAAATTTCATTTGTCTAGAGATATGACAGAGGTAGGTTTTTCTCTAGGATCTATGACCTCTCTGGAGTCTTTTTATAAAAGTCTCATAGAATAAGTTATGCAATTTAGATGGTTATTGCCTTCTCCATCATTTCTACCTTGCACCAACATGGCACCTCCAGTCCAGTGAGAGGGTTATCAGAAAATTATCAGAAAGTATCAGAAAGCTCCACATGTCTCCAGCTCAAACATGAAAAATTTGGGGGCTGCCCGAAATATTTTACAACAGCAGAACAGAATTCTGCAGCTAGTAGACAACTACATACATAATAACAACAAGGTCAGGTGCTTGTCTGGGCATTGTGGGAAAATGTTGGGATCCACCTCAAACTGAAGGATTGTGCCCAGGAGACTCTATGAGAGCAAGACAGTCCTCTGTAGAAATGTTTGCAGGTCTCCAAGGGTATAGAAGCTACAGCCTGGGGAAGAAGCTACAAGTGAGTCACCCAGCAGGGTAATCTTTGAGGAGGCCTCCAAAGCACCCACTGGAGGATTTGTTGGCATCTCTACCTTATCCAGAGGAAATGAGGATCACTGCATTGGTTTCAGCTAGACTTTTCTGTCCCATATCTCTCCTGGTTCCTTCGCATCATTATTAAAAGAGCCAGAGAGAACCTAGTGAAAGGGGCAGAGGATGAGGAAAGATCCCGCCTGCTCCCACCCACTTCCACCTGCACAGCAAGCTCTCCCTGAAGCAAGTCCAAGCCGAGGAAGAGAAGATGTAACTTTGAATGAAGTTCAGAATTTTTACTTACACTGAACTAGCTACATTAATTAGTGAATGAAGACTGTTTTAGTAAGTCAAATTATCAAAGGAAACAGATTTTGTTATCTAATTGTGAGGACACAAGCTGTGAGTTCTGCTCAAGATTTTATCTGAGAGCAGCGGAAGAAGTAACAGCGTTGAGTACATGCAGTGAGAGAAAGCGGACAGCTGCTTTCCATTGGGAATCTACTTTTTCACACCTGTCCAGAGCCCCCGCTGACAGAAGCCATGTTTATCACTTCGGATTCCATCTCTTTCCTAATTCCTGGCCATCAGTCACTAGGCCAGTGAAGGATATCTGTCCAAAGTCAGCCAAGCAATAGTCCAGGCAGAGACCTGGGAATATCTTTGTGCAAAAAGACAAGATCTACAAGAGACTGTCTCAAAAAGCCTAAACAACAGCAACCATAACCGAAAAAGGTGAGGACACTCAGGGTCCTTGACATAGGAATCCAAGAAAACGCATCAACAGGAAACCTAGTATACTTAGCCATGGGAATTGAAACTAACCATTCATTCCTCCAACAAATATTCACTGAGGGCATTCTTTTGCTATAAGAAATAAGAAGGGGGGACTGGAGATTTGGCTCAGCAATTGAGAGCACTGACTGGTCTCACCGAGGACCTGGGTTTGATTCCCAGCACCACATGGCAGTTAACAACTGTATGTAACTCCAGTTCCAGAGGAATCTAATACCCTCCTCTGACCTCTGTGAGCATTGCATGACACGGGTGCAGTTACACACATGCAGGCACTACACTCATGTACATAAAATAAAAATAATAAAACATTTTTCAAAAAGGAAGAAGGGAATGGAGAGACTTGCTACTCTTGTGGAACACCTGCATTCGGTTCCCAGAATCTACATGGCAGCTAAAAGCCATCTCTTACCAGGGGGTTCGACACCCAATTCTGACCTCTGTAGGCATTGCATGCATGTGGTGTACTTACATACATGAAGGCAAAACACTCATACGCATAAAATAAAAATAAATAAATCACAAAAGAAATAAGAAATATAAATTTTCTGTCTTTAAAGAGCCAGAATGCTAATTGGTAGAGGGGGAAAAAAAAAGCAATTAAATAGCCGGGCATGATGGCACATGTCTTTAATCCCAGACAGAGGCAGGCAGATCTCTGGGAGTTCAAGGCCAGCCTGGTCTACAGAATGAGCTCTAGGCAAGCTGAAACTAAAGGGAGACTCTGTCTCAAAAATACTAAAAAAATGCAATTAAATAAATGAAATAACAGATTATTATTTGCCATGAAAGAAGTAAGTAAAATATTTGGAAAAACAGGAGGGAGGGACCTAGGAATATCCAATATGTGATATTTAAACTGAAACCTGAAGAATAATTGGATTTGTAAAAAGCTGGAAAAAGATTGCCGCAAACAGAGAAGAGTAAATGCAAAAACACCAAGGGAGGAAATTGCTCAGCACCTTCCCAGAACTGACAGCCAGCCAGGGCGACTCGAGCAGTGAGAAGATGAGGTCAGAGAGGGAGATGGGTCCAGATCATGCAGAGATTGGGAAGCAGTGGTGAGCACAATGAAGCCTAATGCAGCCTAGTGTGGACTAGGTGAAATGCACCTTCAGTTCAAACTGAACTGACCAACCAAACAAAGTTAGCTGGTAAAATCTATATGTAAGGATTGTAGTCACCTGCAAAACATCATCTCTCTCAACCTCTGATTGTATATATAATGGCTTCTCGTAAGAGTATACTAGGTTGAATTCCTACCTGTTGGTTATGTCATCACCACTGTAGCATCATACAATGCATTACGCACATGTCTGTGATGATGTTTGGGTAAACAAACCTATTGCCAGTAATATAAAAGTCTAACACATATAGTTATCTACAATACATAATGCTTCATAATGAAAATAAATGCGCATGTCATTGGTTTGTATTATGTAATATGTGTGTATTACATAATATATATACACCAGTGTATATGTTGGTCTTTTTGAGATTGAGTCTCCCTGTAGCCCTAGCTGGCCTGGGACTTGCTATGCAGACCAGGCTGTCCTTGAACTCACAGAGATCCTCCTGCCTCTGCTTCCTGAGTGCTGGGATTAAAGGTATGTGCCACCATGCCTGGCTCTATGTACTATATTTTTATAGTTATTTTAGATTTACTCATTTGACTTATTAATAAGTTTACTATAAAAGTTGCCATTTTAGGCAGGTGGATCTCTTTGAAATCAAAGCCAATATGGCCAATATAGCAAGTTCCAGGCCCACTGGGGCTATAGGGAGACCCTTTCTCAAAAAGACTCTGCCCCAAAACATTGCCATTTTGAACCAGGCATGATGGCATATGCCATCAATTCCAGCACTTGGGAAGCAGAAGCAGGTGAATCTTAATGAGATCAAAGCCAATATGGTCTACATAGAGAGTTCCAGGCCAGCTAGAGCTACTAGGAGACCCTGTCCCAAAAAGATGTTAGCATTTTGTGTTCCATGTATCTCCTGTTCTCTCTCTCTCTCTCTCTCTCTCTCTCTCTCTCTCTTTGATTTTTAGGAGTCTCTCCATGTAACAAACTTTGGCCTAGAACTCCCAATCCTCTTGTTTCAGCCTCTTGAGTCCTGAAATTACAGGTTCGTGCAACCATGGCTGTCTCTATATGTCTCTGTACAAACAACTCTCTGATGTTCACACAATGATGAAATTGTCTATATTTCTCTGTATTTCTCAGACCATATCCCCATCACTAAGTAACCCATAACTATAATAAATGCTTTCATGTCCACCAATGGTCTGTGTCAAAGATGGTCAAGCTTTTTCTAACTGGGACTAGGTAGTAGATATCAATGGTTCTGCAGGCCTTACAGTATTGATTACAACTGTTCAACTCTACTTTTACAGAACAGAAATCATCATAGATAACACATAAATGAATTAGCACAGCTGTATACTTATTTTTGGACACTGTGGTGGTTTGAATGAGAGTGTCTCCCCGATAGGCTTTAAGTATTCAGACATTTTGTCCTGAGTTGGTGGCACTGTATTGGGAGGTCTTAGAAGGTGTGGCCATGCTGGAGGAAGTACATCACTGGGGGTGGGCTTAGTGAGTATAACAAGCCTTGCCAGTCTCCAGTCTCTTTCTCTCTCTCTCTTGACTTCTTATGCTCATTGAGGGATGTGAACTTTGGCTTTCTGCTCCAGCCCTGGCCACCATGCCTCCTGCCTGGACCCTAATTCCCTGGAACCGTCAATCATAAGGTCAAATAAACTCTTCCTTTTATAAGTTCCCTTGGTCATGGTGGTTTTATCACAGCAACAGAAAAGTGACTAATACAGACACTGAAATTTGAATTTCATGTAGTTCTTTTTCATGTACAAAGAAACAGACTTTTGATTTGTAAACGAATTAAAAACAAAAACAAAAGACCAACCTTTGCTCATGAACACAAAAAAAATTAGTGATCAGCATTGGTCTCTATGCCATAATTTCCCAACTACTCTTCTAGATTCTTTGCTGGAAAATAATTTAATGTTTTCAAACCCAAGATAGACACTATCAATGTAATCATTCCACATAAGAAAAAAATGAAGCAAATATCTCTCAGCAAGAAATTGGCACAATTAAGATATGAGCAAGATATATACCCAGGGGAATCTGGGTCCTGATCACACAATGTTGAATTTGTAATCGTGCATCACACTAATAAATAATTCAAACTTAACAAATTCAAGAGAAACACTTCTGGAATGGCAGAATAAGGATGTTCAAAGGATGAAGAAACTGGGAGGAGGGGAGGGAAAGGAGTCGAGATCAAGTTTTTCAGAATTCTAGAATATGAAATGAACTTATGGAAGAAACATGGTCAAATATTCATATAAACAGGGATGTTTCTGGTATCTTTAACTGGCCTTTTCCCACCCTCTTTCCAACTACTCAGTAATATTATTCAGTAATATTAAAAATTAAGAGCTTTATAAAGGCAATAGCTATATAAAAAAAAAAAAAACAGCAGCCTTGTGTCCTCTGTAAGAAGGCAACATGGGTTTGAAAAACCCTCCTTCCAGAAAATTGTCAGTACTTTGCCTCTACAGCAACCTGGAAACTACACTCATAGAGCTTTATTTAATATGACTTAGAGTTCACACTCAGTGTGTATAGCCTTTTCTTTGGGTTACTTTTCAAAAGCAATCAGTAGTAATTGTTTAATATCAGAGCTGCCTATGAAGAAGAGAAAATTGGTAAATAAGAGTCTAACCCAAAAACATGGCCGGGCGTGGTGGTGCACACCTTTAATCCTAGCACTTGGGGGCAGAGGCAGGCGGATCTTTGTGAGTTCAAGGCCAGCCTGGTCTAGAGTGAGTTCCAGGACAGCTGGGACTACAGGGAGACCCTGTCTTGAAAAGACCAAAAATAAATAAATAAATAAATAAATAAATAAAAACATAAAGCAAAGACTGGAGAATGAGATATCCCTAGAAAGCTTTAGAAAGTTCCAACATAATCCTGAAGATCTACAGGGCCACAAACACAGACTGATACAAATGCTGAGGTAGAACTTGGGAGCTGAGAAGGTCACTATCTCTGGACGCTGGCTGAGACAGAAGCTCCATCAACGCAGTAAGTGATGGGCAAGGTGAAGTTAAATGTTTCCCAATAGGCACACAAAACCCATAAACAGTGTCTAGGAGATTTATTGGTTCAAAGTATTTTCAAAGGAAATTATTATGTGATCATTAGGTGCCAGTAAGAAAACCAAGCAGAATTCAGTGACTGAATTTGACAAAAAATAAAGAATTTATATAATTAGTGCAGGAAAGTACTAAACAAGGAAACAGAAATAACAACAAGAGTAAAACAAACTTTAGAAAAGAAGCAATCTGATGTTCAAAGTGTCTATGTTAAATAATTTAAATGGCTACTTAGCAACAACAAATAAAAATCTATACACAGAAAGAAGAAAATAAGGAATTCAATAAGAATTATTACTACAGAAGCCCAGATATTAGACATTTTAGACAAAGACTTTGTCAGCTATTACAAATATGTTCAAAGAAAACCATGCTTAGAGAACTGGAAACAATGTCTTACCAAATATGGAATACATTAAAGAAATGCAAATTGTTTTTTATAATAAATAAAAGAGAATAATAATAAATAAGTAATAAATAAAACAAAAGAGAACAAAACTGGGCATGGTGGCACAGACCTGTAACCTCAGCACTTAAGAGGTAGAGGCAGGAGAGCCAGGAATTCAAGATCATTCTCAGATTCATAGCAAGTTCAAGGCCAAACTGGACCATGTGTCTCAAAAAAAAAAAGTTTATAAAAATAAAAGTAAAATAAAGAACCAGATATAAGTTCCAGAGTTGAAAAGTCTAGCAAAGGAAACAAAAATTTTATTTATTTATTTTTTTTTTTTTGTTCTTTTTTGTTTTGTTTTGTTTTGTTTTGGTTTTTTTTTTAATTTTTATTGATGGTTTGTGCATTTTGTACATCATTTTCCAATTCAGATCAGGCATATTTCCCTTTCCCTTCCCCCCCCCCCCCCCCCCCTCCCAGATCATGTATTCTGCCATAACTGTCCTGCATCTTTCAGGTTTTTTTTTTTTTCATTTTTTAGCTATAAGTGATAATCCATGAGTATAAGCATCCTTCGTGCAAAACCAATCTACAGACTGTTGTGCCCAAACCCCCACAGTCCCACCATTCAGTGGGGGGTGACAGGTTGTTTGTTCAATCAAGTTGATCAAATAAGTGTCCAGACTACATCGCTGTAGTTTCACCGTTCACCCCAACTGGTACTCAACAGTTAATATGAGCTAGCGGGAGAAAAATATTGACAAACTTGAAGACAGAGCAAGTCATATTATCCAGTGTTAAGTACCAGAAAGAAAACAGAATCAAGCAAGTGAACAATGTTAAAGGCTTGTAAGACTGAAAACATATCAATATAGGTAGAATGAGAGTTATAGAAGGATAAGAAGTAGAAAAAGACCAAAGGAATAATGGAAAAATAGCTTCAACTCCAAAATTTGATGAAAACATTCAACATATCCAAGAAACTCAACAACTCCAAACAGTACATTATAAATATTATCAGAGAAGAGACTAAATAAGGCACATCATAAAAAGCTGTTGGAAACAACAACAACAAAAAAGATAACACTGGGGCTGGAGAGATAGCCTAACGGTTAAGAGCACCGACTGCTCTCGCAGAGGACCGGGGTTTGATCCCCAGCACCCACATGGCGGCTAAGAACCGTCTGTAACTCCAATGGAATCCGAGACCCTCTTCTGACCTCCGCGGCATTGCACGACACGGGTGCACAAACCTACATGCAGACAGTACATTCATACACATACAAAAATAAATAAAATTTAAAAAAAAATAACACTGGAATCTGCAAGATAAGATGATGGTGTCATGATACTGTGGATCAAGTAATCTCAGTAGAGCTGATGTTTAATCAAGCTGGAAGATACTCAGATGATGTATTCAAAGTGCAGGATAAAAAAGCAATACTCAACCAAAAAGTCTATGTTAGCAAAAAATATTTTTCAAAAATAAGAGAAATCAATGAATTTCTGCATTATCCACAAAAAGTATGTATCATTAATATGCCTGCCTTATAAGAAATAGCTAAGAGGAGCTCTTCCACCTAAAATTATTGTTTGACAGTAATTCGCATCCATATGAAAAAATAAAGATCACAAAAAGCTAACTATGTGAATGACCAAAACTGCATTTTTGTTATGACTCCTTTTCTCTATATTATTTAAAATATAAGTGCGTGAGTCAATATTTATAAAATCATGTCAATGGCTATAAAATATAGAAATACAATATGTGTGACAAAAAGTTAAATATAAGAAGGAATAGATATTTTAGTGTACTTTTAAATATTCTGTAGAAACTGAATATTAATCTGACCTAGATCATTAAAATTAAGATTTTTAATTATAATGTTCAAAGGAATCATTAAGAAAATAACAGGGCCACCAAGATGGCTCAATGATTAGAGGTCCTCGCAGCAGAAATTGGTGACCTGAGTTCAAGCTCCAGAATCCACACAGTGAAAGGAAGGAACTGAGAACTGATTCCCACAGGTTGTCCTCTAACCTCTACACACACTCATACACTGTGACACATAAATATGCTCACACACACACACACTGTGACACATAAATATGCTCACACACACACACTGTGACACATAAATATGCTCACACACACACACTGTGACACATAAATATACTCACACACACAGTGACACATAAATATGCTCACACACATACACACACACTGTGACACATAAATATGCTCACACACACAATAAATAAATAAGTAAATAAAAAAGAAAGAAAACAGGAGAGCATAACAAAAATATAGTAAAATGAATGCCTAACTTAAAAGAATTTAAAATATTTTAAAAAACAAATAGAAAAAATAAAAAGCTAAGAAACAAAAAAACGTGCAATATGGCACATGTAACTCCTACCTTATCAATTACATTAATAGACTGAGCACTTCAATAAAAAGGTAAATGTTGTCAGGTGGAGCTTTTTTCCTTAAATTTTTTTACTGAGCTTTTGTACATTCCATACAACAGCTCCTAATCAAATTTAGACTCTTCCTCCATCCATGCCCACCCACTCACCCACCCAGCCCCCTGCTAGAACTCCATCATATATGTTAAGTCATAGCCAGTCAAGCATTTGTACACAAAGGTCCTTTGGTGCAACTTCACCCACTGGAATCTAGTCAGCCCATCTAGAGAGGGCTAGTAAGGTCTACTCTCCCTCACCCAGTAGTGATCAGTCTCTAAGAGTTCTCAGACTAGGACCAGCCAGCCATCCATTTCCTTTGCTCCACTCTGGGCCCTTGTCTGATAGAGTCAGCATGGGTCTTGTGCTCAACTCCACCAGTTCCACAGTTCACATGTGTAAGCTTCCAGTGGCCTGAAAGCCTCCATTTCCCTATGTTTGTTGGCCAACCCTGACTCTTAAAATCGTTCTATCCCCTCTTCTGTAATGGTCCCTGAGCCATGGGTAAGTGAGGCTTAATATAGGAGTCCCATCCATGGACACACAGAGTGTGTGTCAGATGAAGTTTTTTAAAGCCATAATTCAGCATATGCTTTTATTAAGAAATAAATATGAGGCTGATGATGTAGTTCCTTTGTAGAATATTTGTCTAGCATGCACAGGGCACTGGATTTGACCCCAGCAAAAGAGAGAAGATGGAGGGAGGGAGGAAGAGGAGAGAGAAAGAGAGAGAGAGGAGGGAGGGAGGGGAGAGAGGAAGAAAGAGTGAGAAACTTGAAATTGAAATACAAAAGTTGGCTTAAAATATAAAGATGCAAAAAGATATATCATGCAAAGAGTAACAAAAATAGAGATGAAGTGATGATACTGTCAGATAAAATAAACTTTAAAACAAAAATTGTTATTAGAAACAAAATGCTTCTTTTTTATATGTGTATTGAATTCTGGAGAATTTAGTACATTGTATTTTCATCATATTCAGACCCTATCCCCACCATTCCTTCATAACCCCCCACCAAGTTTCATGTACTCTATTATACAGGTTTAAGTCCCATTGAGTCTGCTTTGTAGCCACAAATGCCCTTCAGTGTTGGTTTGTCCACTGGAGCCTGGTTATCCTACCCAACAGCATACCCTTAGAAAAAACTGACTCTCTCAGCAGCTATCAGTCCCTAATTGTTCCTTAGCTAGAGCTGGGACCTCTTACCCACCACCATGTCTCTATGCTGGTATTTTGCCTGGCTTGTGGTCACATAGCTCTTCTGCATGCCATCACAATTGCTGTGAATGCATATGAGTAACTTCCCAGCTGTCTGGAAAACAACTGAGAAACTTCTTACGCATACATCAATCCATAAGAAAGATGTAATAGTTAGAAATACACATGTGTCTCACAGTAAAGCCCCAAAACATGAAGCAAACTAACAGAATTAAAGGTCAAAACAGACAATTCCTCAATAATTTGAGGCTATAATGCCTCACTTTTTTAAAGCTTTTTTTAATTTTATTTATTTTTTATGTGTATGAATGTACTGTCTGCATGTAGGTCTGTGCACCCATGTCATGCAATGCCGCAGAGGTCAGAAGAGGGCATTGGATTCCCCTGGGACTGGAGTCAAAGATGGTTCTTAGCCACCATGTGGGTGCTGGGGATCAAACCCGGGTCCTCTGCAAGAGCAGTCAGTGCTCTTAACCACTAGGCCATCTCTCCAGCCCCTACAATACCTCACTTTTAATATTGGACAGAACACCTATGCAGAAGATCAAAATGAAGATAAACGCTTGAACACTGCAACAACCAACTAGGCCTAACAGATGTCTATGACATTGTACCCAAGAAGAACAAGCACATACTCTCTAGGACAGTCATAAGTTAAGCTTTAAAAAGCTTCAATACAGATAAGAATATTAATAACACTAAGTATATTTTCCAAACACAATAGCATGAAATTAAAAATTTATGCTATTTTTAATACCAGAAAGAAATTTAGGGAAACCACAAATATATGGACATTTTTTAAAACACATTGGTAAGTACTGAACTAAAGAAGAACTCACAATGAATAACTCTACCATTTTCTTGTGACCTAAAGCAAGCCAAAAACTTCCCCATGCCTGCTTGCCTCTAGATTTTTTCAATGAATAACTGAATTTAATGTATTAGAATAATACCTCATACATACAATGTGTTCTCAGGGGTTCTATGCTGTTATTTTTGTTATTATTACTAAACTTGCTAGAGATCATTGTGTAATCTAACTCCAAAAGTGTCCCATCTGAAGTTGGGTAAGTGCTATGGTAAGTGCTATGGAAATGTCATTGGGAATTAACAAATGATTTCACAGAATAAAACAAGCGTATCATGATGAGAAAAATGAAGTCTGATATACTAAAAACCAATCTCCCCTACTTAAATCTCCTCTTCCCCAGTGTTCTTCTCTGAGAATGTCAACATCCAGGTTTTCAAGTCAAAAGATTTTAAGCTACACTGTCAGGTCTTTTCCCCCCTTCATATTCAATATCTTGATACACAAGGAAATTCTTCGAAAGTACTCCAATGCAACTGTTTCCTGCCAACCTTTCACTCCAGGCCACCATCATCAGCTCTGAGCTCCAAGCTGCTTTCTCTACTGCTGCTCCCACAGGATAGTCATCACATCACAGGTGGAACGACAGGATAGTCATCACATCACGGATGGAATGACAGGATAGTCATCACATCACGGGTGGAATGACACTGGGAAACTGCAAGCTTGATCATGACGGTTTTGACTATGCCTTATAACATCTACTTAATTTGGTCTCTGACCCTGTTATCTGTGACTCGTCCCCTGCTCTCAGCATGCCCACCACAGCTGACTTCTGGGCTGATCCCCATGCCCACCACAACTGACTTCTGGCTGATCCCCATGCCCACCACAGCTGACGTCTGGCTGATCCTCATGCCCACCACAGCTGACTTCTGGCTGATCCCCGTGCCCACCACAGCTGACTTCTGGGCTGACCCTTGTGCCCACCACAGCTGACTTCTGGCTGATCCCCATGCCCACCACAGCTGACTTCTGGCTGACCCCCATGCCCACCACAGCTGACTTCTGGCTGATCCCCATGCCCACCACAGCTGACTTCTGGGTGGATCCTAATGCCCACCACAGCTGACTTCTGGCCAGATCCTCATGCCCACCACAGCTGACTTCTGGATGATTCTCATGCCCACCACAGCTGACTTCTGGGCTGATCCCCATGCCCACCACAGCTGACTTCTGGCCGATCCTCATGCCCACCACAGCTGACTTCTGGGCTGATCCTCGTGCCCACCACAGCTGACTTCTGGGCTGATCCTCGTGCCCACCACAGCTGAGTTCTGGGCTGATCCTTGTGCCCACCACAGCTGAGTTCTGGCTGATCCTCGTGCCAACCACAGCTGACTTCTGGGCTGATCCTCGTGCCCACCACAGCTGAGTTCTGGCTGATCCTCGTGCCCACCACAGCTGACTTCTGGGCTGATCTTCATGCCCACCACAGCTGACTTCTGGGCTGATCCTCATGCCCACCACAGCTGACTTCTGGCTGATCCTTGTGCCCACCACAGCTGAATTCTGGACTGATTCTCATGCCCACCACAGCTGACTTCTGGGCTGATCCCCATACCCACCACAACTGACTTCTGGGCTGATCCCCATGCCCACCACAGCTGACTTCTGGGCTGATCCCCATGCCCACCACAGCTGACTTCTGGCTGATCCTAACACTACAAACATACACATACCTTTGGCTTGCTGTCCTTGCTTCTCTGCCAGGGACACCCTTACCCCTATGGCTCCCTCTCTCCATTCATTGGGGTCTTCTGGAGGTTAATGTTTTCAGAGAGGCTTTCTCTGGCTGTCCTGTTATTCTGTGGCTTCCTTATCTGCTTTGTCTTCATACCATTTATTGCTACCAGACATTACCCATTTGGTATGTTTATTGCCTGTCTCTTCCCATTAAAATGTGAACTCCATGATTTTGTCTCTTTTTCTCACTGCTACATTCTTGATTCCTACCTACAGTAGTACCTGGCACACATTAAAGTGGAAATTAACTATTGATTGGAAGACTCAAGCGAAAGGAAAAAAAACACCCTCATCTTGCAATAACAGGAGGGTTTTTGTGATGGAGGGGAGTCAAGTTAAAGTGATGGTTAAACTGTGGTTCTACAACCAATCAGCATCCTGGGCCATTTCCAGTCACTTCACTCTTTATACATCAAATGTGTTAGAGCTCAGAAGGACATTTATTTGCCTGTCTTCTGTGGCTGTTCTCATGTTGTATTAACACTGTTAAGTCATTACAACAGAGACCATGCAGACCACAAAGATGAAAATATTTGCTATCTGGGCCTTTATAGAAAATCTGCCGATTTCTAGCTAGACAGCTGAACCAACAACTCTTTTGAGAAGCCCATGCCCATTCGACAGCATGAACTATTATCTTCTTTTACACCTCCCTGCTCCAAACTCTATACTTAAGTATTCATGAAAACCAGTTATTCTTAATAAATTTCAACTCTGCTTCAATAAAATAAATACAATACAATAAAATAAGATAGCCAAGTAAGGTAGTAAAATACTGACTTTCATAATTGGTATGTTCTTAGACAAGTTATATATTAATATAACACTAGATTATATGGTTACTACCACAGAAGGCAACAGCTATAAATTATGCTTTACCTAGACGATGTCTGTAATTTTACTTGGAGGAGTTCCTGTTTCTTTCTGTAGTTTGTTACTTCTGGACTTTGCATCTTCTGTTTACCAGAAGACCCCTTGTGTGGCTATTAGAGCATTTGAATTAGTTCAGATAGAGAAATGGTAATACCTGCAACAGGTCAACAATGTGGCACCTACCATTTTAATAAAAGAGTGGAGAAGTTTAATTTTCTTAAGCTAATAGCCTACCGTATTCAAACAAAATATCAATGTACAGTATAAATAAAAGTTATGTTCCAAACTTCAGATTAAATGTCTCTTCTTCCATATGATCTGCTATATAGAATTATTCTTACCTTGCATCACTTATACATGTAGTTTGTACCTCTAATGAATATCTCACATTATATTCTCCTTTGAATTTTTCTGTGAGTGAATATATCCCCTTCTCTAAAGTATGAGTTCTTTGATGGTATGACTTTCATCTTAAGGCTTCTGAATCCCCAGTGTCTGGTATGATATCTGGCACCTAATAAGTACTCAGGAAATATTTGTTCACTTGAATATTTGTTGACTTGTGCTGACTTGCCTTTTGGTGGTTTGAATGAAAATGTCCCCCTAAGGCTCCAAATAGTTGAACACTTGGCCAGTTGGTAGTACTGTCTGGAGGAGGTCATGAAACTTTTTTTTTTCTCACCAGGGAGTGGGTCTTCCATATACCACATTTCCCTCATCTCTCGGCAATGAAACTTTTCTGAAGGTGTATTAGTCACTTTTCTGTTGCTGAGATAAAACCACCATGACCAAGGGAACTTATAAAAGGAAGAGTTTATTTGCGCTTACAATTGACTGTTCCAGGGAATTAAGAGTCCATTTTGGTCAGGCGTGGTGGCGCACGCCTTTAATCCTAGCACTTGGGAGGCAGAGGCAGGCGGATCTTTGTGAGTTCAAGGCCAGCCTGGTCTACAGAGTGAGTACCAGGACAGCTGGGACTACAGGGAGACCCTGTCTCGAAAAGACTAAAAAAAAAAAAGAGTCCATTTTGGCAGGGAGGCATGGTAGCCAGGGATGGAGCAGAAAGCCAAGGTTCACATCTTCCAATGAGCACAGGAAGTCAAGAGACAGACTGGCATGGCCACACCTTCTAAGATCTCCCAAAACAGCACCACCAACTGGGAAAAAAATATCTGAATACTTAAAGCCTATAGGGGACATTCTCATTCAAACCACCACAGAAGGTGTGGCCTTGATGGACAAAGTAGGTCACTGGGTATACTGAATAGCTTAATGTCAACTTGACACACCTGGGTTGAGGGAGCCTCAATTGGGGAATTGCCTCCATTAGACTGGCCTGTGGCCATGTCTGTGGAGTAGTTTCTTGATTGTTGAGTGATGTGGGAGGGCCCAGCCCATTGTGGGTGGTGGCACCCCTGGGTAGGTTGTTGAATATTGTATAAGAAAGCAGGCTGAAGCATGGGCCAGGGGAGCAAGCCAGTAGGTATTGGTCAGAGGTTCCAACTGCAAAGAAATTAGAATACTGGGGTTGGGCTTTCAGAGTTCACAGCCCTGTCTTACTTCCATAATCTTTCTCTCTGCTTCCTGCTTATGCTTGAATACATGATCGCTCTACCTTCAGCCAGGCCTCCCCACCATAATTCCTCTGGAACCATAAGCCAACTAAACTCTTTGTTCAATAAGTTGCCTTGGTCACGGTGTTTTGTCACAGCAAAACTCATATCAAGGGTATTTGGAAGGATTAATTAGGATTAAAAGAGGTTGTGGTATAAGATTCCCATGTTGATATGAGTGGCTTTATAAGAGAGGAATAGAGACCTGAGACTGCATGCTTAGGGTCTCCCTGTGCAATTCCTTCTACACATTACGGTGCAGCCCTTAACAGTTGCTAACAAGATGTTAGAAGCATGCCTTTGGACTTCCCAGCCTCTGTTAAGCTTGAGTCAAATAAACCTCTTTTTTATTTTCTTTTTAATAAATAGGGTGTTTTATATAGAAACACCATGGCCAACGGAACTTATAAAAGGAAGAGTTTATTTGAACTTACAGTTCCAGGGAAATTAGAGCCCATCGTGGTAGAGAGGCATGGTGGCAAGAGCAGAAACCCAAGACTCACATCTTCAAACGGGCAGAGAAAACAGAGAGTAACTGGAGATTGGTGAGGTTTTAAGAACTCTCTAAGCCCTCCCCCAGGGACGTGCTTTCTCCAGCATGGCCCCACCTTCTAAGACCTAGCAAAACAGTGCCACCAATTGGGGACAAAGTGTCTGAATACTTGAAGCCTATGGGTGACATTCTCATTCAAACCACCCCAATAGCTCTTTCTCTTCTCAATTACTTGCTCATTTGTGGATCAACATACAGTATACATTGGAGAATGTACTTTTAATATTGAAATTTTTAAAATACAGAGTTTTTTTCCATCTCTAAAAATTCTCATTCTGTAACATTTTTCTTCACTAGAGACTGTTTCTTTGTGCACTCTACCAACCAATGAAGCAGAAAAAAAAAAAAAAGAGAAAAAGTTTTACTTCCCTGTATTCCCTTCCTCCCTTCACCACTCTTCTTCACTGATCCAAAATGCTTGCAAGAACCAACTAGTCAGAACTGCAGCAGCATCCCTGCCCCAAATTTTAAGCCTATTAACAGTCTTTTTGTACCCCATCCTCCTAAGAACATGGCATGTCTCTATATATCATATAGTTCTAAAAAACAATTCATGACAAACCTAATCACCATGAAAATGGGAACTCACAAGGGCAGAGATTTCCATACAGCATACACTAGACCATGGACCAGCTCTGCTACTGTGGGCAAGGAGCCATGGCAGGGTCAAAGGACATGTTCCCTGTGCCTGAGGCCCTTTTGCCTTTTCTTACTGCTGCCAGGGTTCGCTCTCAGCATTTTAGCTTCGTAGGCACCTACGAGGTACAGCTGCCAGACTGAAAGAGAAAAAGAATTGATTTCAGTTCCAATTTAAGAATGTACTCACTGTTTTGACCTTGACCGAGGCAATTTCCACATTCTCACTAATCCTCGGTCCACAGCCAGAGTTTGCTTTCAGCACTGTTTTGATGCATTTTGCTGGGATTTTTTGCTTTGTTTCTTCTCTGTGGCCTCTCATCTTGCCTGGCCTTGCACCCTGACCCTCTCCAAACCCAGCAGGGCCTCCCAGCCAACCAAGATAATGATGGGCACTAAAGCAGAGGTGCAGCACCGGCTCTTGGCAGGTCCAAAGACACCAGGAAGGACCCGAGGGGCTGCCTAGCCTGTCTTTCTGGGCCTGAGAATTTATTTGCCCTTGTTAAATGAAGAGAGAATGGTGCTCATATTGAGGTGCAGTGATCTTTGCCAGGACTTATGTCTATTTTTTGTCTCCTGACTTTATTTGTAAGATGAAAACACCAAGAAGGCACAAACACTCAGAGACCCACTCAGTGTTAGGACTGTAAGATGTGATCCTTGGAAAGAAATGATTGCTTTAAACTAAGGATGTGAGAAAGCAGTGCAGGAGAATTTAAATTTGATCAGACTTTCTAACAATAAGATTCAAACTAGATTAGGAAACTCCGTAGCCAAGCAATTACACTTTTCTTTCCAATGACAATATCTTATTGCCAGAAGTTGAGCTTGTCTAGGAAATGATTCTTGTACAATACTGTCTTAGGAACATGCATGTATCATATGGTCCATCCTTCTCCCCCAGCTACATCCCAGCAGAAGAAGGCTAATAAGCTATCACATGTAAAATTTCTTCACTTTCCTTCCACAAAGTTTTTTAGAGTTTTTTTTAAATTTTTTTAAAATTTTACTTATTTTTGTATGTGTATGAGTATACTGTCTGCATGTAGATTTGTGCACCCGTGTTGTGCAGTGCCTCAGAGGTCAGAAGAGGGTCTCAGATTCCCCTGGAACTTGAGTTCTCCTAGAATTGGAGTTACAGACAGTTCTTAGCCACCATGTGGGTGCTGGGGATCCAACCCGGGTCCTCTGCAAGAGCAGTCAGTGCTCTTAACCGCTAGGCTATCTCTCCAGCCCCTTTTTAGAGCTTTTATAAGCCAACCATTTTAGAAATTAGTTGAGGAAGCCAGGTGTGGTGGCCTATGCCTGTAATCCCAGTACTTGGCAGATGGCAGAGGCAGGCAGATCTCTATGAGTTCAAGGCTAGCCTGGTCTACATAGTGGATTCCAGGACAGCTGGGTCTACAGGGAGACCCTGTCTCAAAAAAAAAAAAAAAAAAAAGAAAAAAAGAAAAAAGAAAAAAGAATTAACTAAGGATACAATAAATACAATCAATGTGGTCTCTCCCTGTGATGGTTTAATCCTGGGTGTCAACTTGACTGGACTAAGGAACAAATAAGAAAATTGTTTTCTGATTGGACCACCTCAACCCGGATGGCCCACCCCAAATGTGGGTGTTACCTTCTGCCGGCAGGCAGTATTTAAGGCCACGGCAGCGGGAGCTGGTCCCTTTTTTCCTCCTGAGCTTGCTTCTCTCATCTGGTGAGTTTGTCTTTGCTGCTGTGATCAACCTTGGATCCCAGCGTGTACTGAGACTGGCAGATCTCCTGGAATCCATTCGGGCCTTTCAGCCTAGACTGGACTCTGAGACATCCAGCCTTGCGGACTGAGCAGTTCCCTGGATCCCGGCCTCTCCAGTTCGGCTACTGTTGAGCTCCGTCAACGTGAGCAAATCAATAAATTGTATATATTTATATATTCATCCTGTTGCTTCTGTTTCTTTAGAGAACCCTGACTAATACACTCCCCTTGCAAATTTCACAGTGTGAAGTCAACATTAACTAGATATTACATAATTATCATTTGAGCCTCCCGAGAGCAAATGCAAAAAGAGAAAAACCATAAGAGAATGTGTTGAGGGATGAGAAAGTTAAGGATGGAGGATGCAGGGTTGGGCAGTGAGAGAGTCAGACTGCAATACTCATGCCAAAGTCTTGAGTTCAAGGTCTTTGGAGTAAATAATATCCATTAGAGGAATGTGGTACTAAAACAGTGCGTCCAATGATTAGAAAAATAACATAAAAATAAATAATTTTTTCGTCTTTTTGAGACAGGGTCTCCCTGTAGCCCCAGCTGTCCTGGAATTCACTGTGTAGATCAGGCTGGCCTTGAACTCACAGAGATCCAAGTATTGGGTTAAAGCTGCACCACCACTTCAGAACTGACTGAACAGTGAACTTCTGCTCAAAACAGTCAACTTCCACATGGAGATATTGAGAAGACTGAGGGATTCTGTTTGGCGACCATGCAATTGCACTGGTGGGAGTGGGGGATGGGGAGAACACCGGTCTAGATTGATAATTTAAATTAAATTTTTTTGAAAGAAAAAAATAAGGCAGCACCACCATGCCTGGCTTAAAAAATAATAATTTTTTCTTTCTTTTTTTTTCTTTTTTTTTTTAACAGTTCCTGTAGCCGCTGGCTGGAACTCAAAAAAAAACCAGGCTGGCCTTGAAACTCACAGAAATCAGCCTAGTTCTTCTGTTACTGCTTCTGCTTTCTGAGTGCTAGGATTAAAGGTGTGCACCACCATGCCTGGCTTAAAGACATTTTTAGCTGCCACGTGGGTGCTGGGAATTGAACCCAGGTCCTCTGCAAGAGCAGGCAGTTCTCTTAACTGCTAAGCTATCTCTCCAGCCCCCCCCCCAAAATAAACAATTTTTAAATAAGAAACTTTAGCAAAGACTTATTTTGCTCCTTAGAATTTCCTACTTTGGGTTTTCTTTTATATCTAATAATGTGCTCAATCTAGCCTTGAAGTAAGCATTCAATACCCCAGTTCAGTTGGGCTTATTCAGAGATAAAGTATCTCAGAATTTTTGGTTGGTTTTATTTGATTCAAGATCTCACTATTTAGGACAAGCTGGCCTCAAACTCACAATCTTCTGTGTCAGCCTCCCGAGTGCTGGGATTATAGGTGTGAGCACCATGCCTGGCTTCTTGAGTTTTTGAGGAATATTTATAACAAGTATTACCTTAGGACAAAGAGATAAGAGACATCTGTTTCTCTGAATCTAGAGCTGAAGGTGAAAGGAGACTGTGAAGAGAAGGATTTTGTCTGTGATGCAAGGAAGGAAGATTTGGACAGGGAAGACTTACGAGGAGTGGCGCCTGTGCCATTTGCTGGAAACGCAGTCAGGACCTGGGCCAGAGACCTCAGAATCCTGAAGTTTATCAAAGAAATACAAGGCTGAGGCTTCTCAGACTAGACAGGAGGCTGCATTGAAGCCGCATTTGGTGGAGAAGAGCCTGAATTGAACAAAATCCCCACTATTTTTCTTCTTCCTTAACATTCTGCTCACTGACTTCCCCATCAACCCAGGAAACAGACTTTATCTCATTCTTTTTTTTTTTGTCTTTTCGAGACAGGGTCTCCCTGTAGTCCCAGCTGTCCTGGAACTCACTCTGTAGACCAGGCTGGCCTTGGACTCACAAAGATCCGCCTGCCTCTACCTCCCAAGTGCTAGGCTTAAAGGCGTGCGCCACCACGCCCGGCGAGTATCGAAAGTCTGGCCCCATCAACCCAGGAAACAGACTTTATCTCATTCTTAAGTTGCTGGTGGCAGAAAGAACAGCAAGGCTTTGTTCAAAGAAGAGTTATTATAGCAAAATAATTGCAATGGGTGTGAGAGCTCAAGGAAAGAAGCTCCATTTCTTCTGCAGAATTCAAGACCTTATTTGCATTTGAAAAACAATCTCTTTAGGGTAGCATATTAGATTATAAGATACTCTCCAATAAAACATTTTAGCACTATAACACTCTTTCATGTGTGTGTAAATGTGCACATACACACAGAGATACACACTCTTAATATTTCAACTAAAAGAGTGTGTATATTTTTCAATTAAAAAGCATCCAAAAATAAGATAAATTAGAGGCCCCTAAATTTAAAGAAAGACTTGTGGGGAGTTAAAAAGGGAGGAGAAGGTGTTACAGGGGACTATATGGAATGCTGAGGGAGTTGTGGAACTAACGTTATTTAAAAATAGTTTCATTAAAATCCTCCTAATGGGATTAATGCATATCATTGACTTAGGTGATTATAAAAGTAACTAACTCCTTTTTGAGGACTTTTAATTGGGTGGCTATAACTAGGTGCACACAAGAGAACATTACCGGTTCCTGGAAATGGATCTTCAGTTCAATGGTGGGGTTCAATTAATCAGTTGAGTAAGTCCTACAATCTAAAGAGATTTTTTTTTTTTACCACTCAGACTTCACTCTCTCCCTCTACTCTCCTGAAGGAGAGAAGAACAATCATCAATGGCAGTGGCAGCTGCAGTAAAGCAACACCAAGAGCCGGCTTCCCGCTCAGGAGAGAAGGCTACGTCTCCTCCTCATGGTTTCTGGTACTCTACACAGTCAGAGAAACCTCTCTAGCAACATACTATAGAAATGATCCCTGAAAGTATAGTCTTTAAAGATGTTCTATATAGCTACTTTGCCCATAAAATCACCCCCAAATGACTTCTTTGTTTTCATGCTCCTCTAGCAAGGGTGTTTAACGCTTGTGAAAACCCTTCACATGCTGGGTTGTCTGGTTTCATTCCTTTATCTTAGTTCTCAAAACATCACAGCCCCTCTCAACACACACATTACAATTACTGACAATGTAATTATTTATGTTGCAAAGGATTTAAATTACCATCTTTCTCCTTTTCCTTATTTTAGAGGTAAGAAAATAAAATAGATTAAATTCCCCAGGACTATATAGCCTGTATGGAGGCAGATGTGGCCTAGAACCCATCCTTCTGCAAGTCTCCTGCTATTCTGTCAGCTTTCTCATCTTCTAATTTTCCCTCCTGGGAGCTTTTGCCTGCTCATTATGGCTCCCCTATAACATGGAGATCAATATTACACACACGCAATATGTTTGTACAAGTACAGTCTCATGTGCCCTGGTTTATTTCTTAACACATTTTGCGGCCTTTTGGCCCAGTTTGTACACTGGGCATATGTTTCACTTTAAGTAAGCTGCTGGCCCAAATGCCTTCCCACTACAAAGAAGGATTAACACAGGAGAAAGGAACTCAATAGGAAACTATCTTTACTAAACAAAGGTTTAATACAAGAACATGACAGAAAATTAGAAGTTATGACCCAAAGAAAGGGGTGTAGCTGGAGTACTTGTCTACCAGGTGTAAGGTCCAGGCCTCCATCCCCAACACCACACATGCACACACAAAAATGTTATGATCTCATCTCCTTACCCACTACTGTATCTGTTATCATATACTTAATTGGACCTGCTCTCTTTTAAATGTCATTATTATCTTTCCTTTACCCAAGTTGCTCACATCTAGTGTTCTAGTGTTGGAAAATGTTGTCTATAAACTATCTTGACCTTTCTTATAATCAATGAAAGGTCATCCTCAGAACATGGATCCTTCTAGAGCTCAATCAACACATAATTGGGAATTGGAACTATCGGGGGTTTTAATTATTTTTCTTACGTTTCTGAATGTATTGCTTGCATGTATGTAAGTGCACCTGTGTCATGCAATGCCTGTGGAAGTCAGAAGAGGGTGTTGGATCCCCTAGAACTGGAGTTACAGACCGTTGTTAGCTGCCATGTGGGTACTGGGAATCGAACTTGAGTCCTCTGCTCCTCTGCAAGAGCAACCAATGCTCTTAACCACTAAGTGATCTCTCCAGCCCAGAATTTTTTTAAACTATTCTATGGTTAGAGAATTATGTCATAGATGGATACTTCTATTTTCCTATTTAGTATCGATAATTCTTGTTTATCTTGCTAAGACAACCCCAATTTAAAGCAATGTTGGGTGCAGAGATGGCTCAAAGGATAGAAGACTTGCCTCCAAGGCTGATGACCTGGAGCCCACATGGTACAAGAGAACCAAATCCTCCAGGAGGAGGACTCTATGTTCTTTGGTCTCCACATGCACACTGCACTGCTCATGCATCCACACGTATACAAAAGTACATTTACACATGCACACAGACATTAAATAAATATAAGCCAATTTAGTGCCAAGCTTAAAAACTAAATTTTAATAGTCTTTTAATTAGGATTTGTCACATCAAAATGATGGAAAAAATGTAAGTAGGCATCACAAGGTGGACTATTACAAGAACTGCATTTTTTATTTTAAAGTATTTCATTTATTTTTTATATGTATGAGTGTATTGCCTGCATCCATCCAAGTTGTCCAATGTCCATGGAGTCAGAAGAACACATTTGGATTCCCCTGGAACTGGAGTTAGGGATGGTTGTTAGTTACCATGTGGGTGCTGGGAATTGAACCCAGGTCCTCTGCAAGAGTAGCTGGTGCTGTTAACTACTGAGCCATCTCTACAGCTCCCTACAAGAAATGCTCTTTAAAGGTGACTGACTAGCTCAGTTAATATGTCCATCCCTCTTCCTTCCTCCTATTTATATGGTACACGTGGTGTACATTAATCTTGAAGGCAGAAACTACAAGCTAAGGATGTTGATATTTAAAAGAATAAGGTTAGGAACTTAGGGAAATGGCTCAGTGGGTAAAGTGCTTTCTCTGTAAGCATAAGGACCTGAATTGGATCCCTAATAGTCATGTAAAACACACCAATTAATTCTTATCACATCAGTTCTATTTTTATTTATCCATCTCTTAGGAACAGAGAGGTAAGTAATTTGCCCAAGACTCTAGGGCTAGTAGGTAGAAAGACTAATACTGAGATTAGGCCCAGTTCTAGTGCCAGTTTCCATATGGTTTTATCTTTTATCTTCTTGCTTTATGGTTCCTATTCTGATAACTATGTAAGACACTTATTAAAGTTCTACTTGAGATTATGTGATTAATGTGATGTAATGAAGAAGAACACTTATCAGCCCATACAAGTGGATTTTTGAGAAACCATTGTTCGATCTCTCTTGGGGAGGGAGCTATAAAAGTCATACTGAACATATTTAGATTCAGAGCATATTTTTCTTTCAACTATGTCAGAGACGACGTCATACTGGTCAGCAGATGCAGGCCATGTAATTGTTTTGGTTCTTTAATAGTATTATTGGTGAGCTTTGTTTTCCTAAAAGTTACTCCTCTTTTCCCCAGTCTGGATCTAAATAGAAGAAAATAAATCAGCAAGGAAAAGAATTTTTCTCCCCTCCACCAATCCCAAGGGGTTGACTTGGGATTGGTGCAGAGGAGGGATGGAGGAGGAAGGGGCGGGGGGCTACTGATGGAAATATAGACATCTGCCAATGGTCTGAGTCCTGTACAGAGTGGGGCAGCTACTTTGGAATATATCCTGTTCCAAGAATCTCCCTGGACAGGGAAATTGGGCAGCTAGGCAGAGCCATAGTCTAGGAAGAATTGCAAACACGTATCAGCCACATTCATATCAAGGAGATAATGCCTGGACCATATCACAAAACTGACCATCCTGCAAGATTATGTAGAATGGGAAGGGGGTGGAAGGGATAAGTGCCACCACTTCCTTCTGTTTACTTCTGTGCTCACTACTCACTTTAGGCCTCTTTTTCTTCTTTGTGAGCTTTGTATTACATGTCATGCAGGTGGGTTGGAGAGAATTGAAAAAAAGCTGTCTATAAATTGTTCTAGCTAATTTAGAAGTCATTCTGCATCATGTACTCAAGCCTATACTTTAAATAATGTCAGAAGTTTGCTTTACTTACTTTTGCAATGCATCAGTAACTTAAATGACATTTTTTACTAAACCTATAGGTGACACAAAGCTGGAAAATACAGCCACAGAGTTAAATCAGAATTCAAAATTGTCTAGACAGTCTGGAGTGTCTTGTCTAACTCAATAAGATGAAATATCTCAGAAATAATTGCAAAATTCTATATTTAGAGTGAAAAAGAAAACCAACCATATAAATTCTGGATAGAGGTGATTACCTGGGTAGAGTTTGTTCAAATGAAAGGATTGGAAACTGTAATTATCCATAAACTGAATATTTGCTAACATTGTGATATATCTGCTGGAAAAAAATCTGATTTTTGATTACTTGAAGAGAAGTGAAGTGAATATCACAGACCCCTCTGGTCACGTTGCAGTGGGCTGTGGTCAGACCATACCAGAATATTTGATTCTGTGGTAGTTACCACAATTCTTGCAAGTATTTGGCCAACTACAATAAGGTTAATAGAATGATGAGGGTCAGGAAACCAGGGATGTTGATGGAATTTGATTCATTTAGCTTGGAGAAGGAAAAGTCATTCATCAAAGCAATATCAGATTGTTGTCAGCAAATATTTAAAATACTATTGTATAACAGGCAGGAGAAATTTGTTCAGCCCTATCAAGATGTAAAACTAGACCAAAGGGCAAAGGTTAGAGAAGTCAGATTTCAGTTCGGCCTGAGTGAGAACTAGTAAATAGCTGACCCATTGTCCTCCACAGAAAAGAGAGTTCTTCCTGTCTAGCAGTTCTTTAGCTATGGCTGCCTTGGGGAAACCCTTCACGTGGGTTAGAGGTGAGGTGCATCATCCGTTTCATTTTTATTCCGTTCCAAATGGAACACTATAATATCACTCTAACTTCACCTGATATTTTTATTCATATTGTGTCCCAATCAGATGCCACTATCTGAAGAAGGAAGCCTGGGCTCACAGCCATATCTGAGCCAATTTGAAACACCTGATCCTCTTAACACAGTCGGTTTACTTAGGAATTCTTCCACAGTGGAATTCAAGCTCATGTGTTCATCCATTTGTATAATAACAGAAGGACGCACTTTGCTTTTTGAGCGTATATTAGATAATTATTGTTTATGCTGCAGAAATATTTTTATTATCTCACACATTGTATTTTTATTCTTTGAGTTTCATTTGATAATTCCTAGACACTGTTTTTCTTGGCTTTTAAGAATACTGAATAAGCCTTTCGTAAAATGAAAGAAAATATGGAAATTTTGCTCTGAGATTTTGGCTGTGCTATTAACAGTGATACTGGAAGATTTCTGGCACATCTAATCATCGCCAAAGCATTATGTCCCAGATCTCCCTCACCTTGAAGCCTTCCCACAAGGGAGACAGATAGCTTCATTCTTGGAATCTTCATGCAGGAACTTAAGAGAGTTATATCTCTAATTTCTTTTCAGGGGATATAAGAGATGAGGAAACCCAGAGGGCTTTTCCTCCTTTGACTCTCTCTCTCTCTCTCTCTCTCTCTCTCTATATATATATATATATATATATATATATATATATATATATAATATAAGAGCTATAGAAAGATGTGTGCAGGGTCTCCATCCCCATACCATTCTGCAGTGGACAAAAGTTGGCTGTCCTACAATTCAATTCTGACACAATGTACCTAGTGTTAGAACTCACAAGATAGGGCTCAGTCCCTCAAGACAGTCTTTCTCTTCAAATGTCAGTAGCAAATTACCAGTTGCAGAATGTACTTCTGAGCCACCTGCTGTTGACTGGAGTTCCTATGATCTACCTCCCTGGTCTCTGGTTTCAATTAGTTTGCTAGAGCAGCTCACGGAACTTAGAGATTAATCTTTTGTGTATGTCTTTTTGAGACAAGATCTTTCTGTAGCCCTGACTGGCCTGGAACTCACTATAAAGACGAGGTTGGCCTTGAGCTCACAGAGATCTGCCTCTCAAGTTCTGGGATTAAAGGCAAGTGCGACCATGCCTGGCCACATTCATCCTTCTAGTGTAAAGCATTTTGAGAAGGGATACAGATGAGCAGTCAGATGAAAAGATGCATGTGGTAAGAGGTTGGGAGCTTCCATGGCCTCTCCAGAGCATCAGCTTTCTAGGTCTTCCACATATTCAGGGAATTCAGTCTTTTCTTTCATATATATATACATATATAATATATATATGTATATATATATATATTTGACATTTTTAAAGCCAGTTTTTATGGAAGCTTTGTGCATTTCATACAAAATTTCCAACCAAGTCTAAACCCACTCCCCATTCCTTGCCCCCCCACACCACCAGAGCTCATGCATTCTGCCAAACATGTTTTTTATCTTTTTCTCACTATCTTTTAAAATTTTTGATGCAGAAGTTTACTGTTTTGAGCAGAAGTTCACTATTTCAGTCACTTCTTTGACCCAGTCTTTTGTTGTTGTTGTTGTTTTTGTTGTTGTTCCTTCCAATCTGCATCACTCCAGAATATGCATATACGCATGCCACATATATCTTTTAGAATCTTCAGCTTATGATTTTTTTTTTAATTAGACTGAAAGATGTATTTGAAGACTTCTCCTTGGCAAGCCCAAACAACCATCAGTCCTACACTTATGCTCCACACTGGGGTTTTCCCTTCCCATGATCACCAAATGAGGTCCAGTAAGCACCATGTCCTGTCTTCATCCTCCTGTACCGGTCTCCATGATACAGCCTGGGTAGTCCAACAATGGCAGTCTATATTCTGAAGAGGCTGAAACCCCAGTAGCTGCTCAGTCCACAAGCCGGATGTCTCAGCAGTCCCCATCTGGCACTGAAGGTTTGAAGGATTCTTGGAGAGACATGAGTCTTCAGTCCATAGTGGAAGGTTGAAAATCTTTGCCTCATGTCTTTGAAGGATGGCAAAAGCAGTGGCAGCTTCCAAGTAGCTGTACTTGCCAGTAAGCCAGGCAAAACAACTGTGCTATTATTATTATTATTATTATTATTATTATTATTATTATTTGCTTTTTGTCTTTTTACTAAGATCTAAAGTTTTATACCCGAAGTATAATTTCTTACTAATTCTTTATTTCTGGTTATACTTTCTCTTAGGATGCTTAAGGCCACACTGTTAGCTCTAATTAACCAAGGTTTATGTTTTCTCAAGGTCAGTTGAGGATCTGGTCCTCAGGTTTTTTTGGGGGGAGCCCCTGGCTCCTTTTGGCTTTTCATTTACCAGTTCCATCCATTCACAGACAAGTCAGGTCCTCCTAGACCAGGCTTCCCTTTTTGAAGCATGAGCAGACTTTGCTCTTTATAGACTGGACACTGGCTGAAATCCCATTAGTGGATCTCCAAGACTTCCCTGCACAGGAAGACTGGTGACTCACATTTGCAGGACATTTCAAGAGATGCCCCCATGCATAGTCCCCTAGGACTTAGTTGACCTCTGAGGGCAAGGAACAAAGTTATCCCTTAAGTCCCTCAGCCAAATTGGTATGGGCCTAAAATATGGTTGTTAAGCATCCAGAAAGGCTAAGTTACACCATCCTGATACTTTTAACTACTGTATATTTTAGAAAATGCTTGGAAAAAAGCTCAAACAGCATTGTATAAGAAATACTAAGATGCTCTCCCATAAGACAGATACTGTGGTTAGACACAATGTTATGACAAACTACATTTTTCCCCCTCATTCTTTTGATTTTGTGCATTCAAACCCTCCACCAATATACCAAAACTACGTAAGTCTGAAAATAAATGGTAGCTTAATTCTACAACCTGTTAAGGGATTCACAATAAAAGAGGACAGTTGTGGGGCTGGAGAGATGGCCTAGCGGTTAAGAGAGCCGACCGCTCTTACAGAGGACCTGGGTTCGATCCCCAGCACCCACATGGCGGCCGAGAGCCGTCTGAAACTCCAATTCCAGGAGAACTCCAGCTCCAGGGGAATCCGATACCCTCTTCTGACCTCCGCGGCGTTGCACGACATGGGTGCACAGACCTGCATGCAGACAGTACATTGATATGCATACAGAAATAAATAAAATTAAAAAAAAAAAGAGGACAGTTGTTTTCAGATCATGAGGAACATAGCATTAACGTTGCTTAGTTTGCCTTACAACTAGGTACTTGGTGCTAGCATCCACAGATGAGGGATACCATTTGTCATTTGTTTTTCTGGGAATGTGATACTTCACTCAATATAATATTTTCTAGTTCCATCCATTTATGTGCAAAGTTCATGATGTCATCTTTCTTTAATGCTGCATAGAACTCCATTGTGTAGATGTGCCACATTTTCTCTATCCACTCATCAGTTAAGGGGTATTTGGGTTGGTTCCAGCTCTTCGCTATTATGAAGAGGGCTGCAGTAAACATGGATGTGCATGTATCTTTGCAGTGGGATGAGTCTTGTGGGTATATACCCAGGAGTGGTATGGCTGGGTCAGATGGCAATCTCTCATTTTGAGTCTCTTAAGTGTTTTCCACACTGCTTTCCATACTTGTTGTAGGAGTTTACATTCCCACCAGCAGTGGATGAGTGTTCCCCTTTCCCCACAACCTCTCCAGCACTTGGTGTCATTTGTTTTCTTGATCCTAGTCAGTCTTATTGGAGTGAGATGATATCCTAAAGTGGTTTTAATTTGCATTTCCTTAATTATTACTGATGTTGAATACTATTTAAGATGTTTCTCAGCCATCTCTAATTCCTCACTTGTGAAGTCTCTGTTTAGTATTTTGCTCCATCTATTGAGTGGGTTACTTGTTTTCTTTCTTCTTTGTTTTTTGAGTAGTTTATATATTCTGGAAATCAATGCTTTGTCAGATGTTTCTGTGGTGAAGGTTTCCTCCCACTCTGTGGTTTTTCTCTTCATTTCCTTGATTGTTTCTTTTGATGTACAGAAGCTTTTGAGTTTAAAGAGGACCCATTTGTCAATTTTCCTTATTTCCTGAGCAGCTGCTGTCTGATTTAGAAAGTCTTTTCCTACACCTATGTCTTGTAGGTTGCTGCCAACTTCTTCTTCTATCACCTTCAGAGTATTGGGTTTCACATTGAGGGCTATGATCTATTTGGAGTTAATTTTTGTACAGGGCGAGAGGTAGGGTTTAACTTTATTCTTCTACTTGGTGGTGATCCAGTTTTGCCAACACCATTTGCCAAAGATTCCATCTTTCTTCCATCGTGTCTTCTTGGCCTCCTTGTCAAATATGAGGTGGCAGAAATTGTATATGCTCAAGTTTGGATCATCAGTTTTGTTCCATTGGTCTACAGTTCTGTTTTGTCCCAGTACCAAGCTGTTTTTATGACTATAGCTCTGTAGTACAGTTTGAAGTCTGGTATAAAGATCCCCCTGTATTGCTCTTTTTGCTCAGGGTTGCTTTGGTAATTCGGGGTCTTTTTTTTTTCCATATGAATTTAAGGATTTTTTCCAAGCCTGTGAAAAAACTCGTGGGGGTTTTAATTGGGACTGTGTTAAATCTATACAAGAGTTTAAGTAGAATGGACATTTTTACTGTGTTAATTTTCCCAATCCATGAGCATGGGAGGTTTTTCCATCTTCTGATGTCTTCTTCAATTTCTTTCTTTAAGGGTTTAAAATTTTTATTGTAGAGATCTTTGTCTTTGGTTAGGTTTGTTCCTAGGTATTTTATTGTTTTTGATGCTATTGTGAGCGGGAAGCTCTCCTTGTATTCCTTTTTCAGTTGCTTGTTGTTGGTGTAAAGAAAGGCTACTGATTTTTTTTAGGTTAATTTTGTATCCTGCCACTTTGCTGAAGCTGTTAATCATTTCTAGGAGTTTTCTGGTGGAGTTTTTAGCATCCCTAAGTAAACAATCATATCATCAGCAAATAGGGATAGCTTGACTTCCTCTTTTCCAATTAGTATGCCTTTAATTTCCTTTTCTTGCCTTATTGCCCTGGCAAGTGTTTCAAGCACTATATTGAAGAGGAATGGTGACAGGGGGCAGCCTTGTCCAGGTCCTACCTTTAAATTAGGACTGCTTTTAAAGTGTCCCATAGGTTTTGTTGAGTTGTATTGTCATTGTTGTTGAGTTCCAGCAATGATTTTATTTATTTTATTTCTTTCTTGACCCATTCATTATTCAGGAGTGTGTTATTAATTGCCATGTGTTCTTGTAAATAGTAGGGCTTATCCTTGTGTTGATGTTAAGCTTAATTATGCTGTGGTCTGATAGAATGCATGAAATTATTTCAATCTTTTTGTATTTATTGAGGCTTATCTGTGTCCCAGTATGTGGTTGATTTTGGAGAATGTTCCATGGGGTGCTGAGTAGAAAGTGTATCTGGTTTTTGGGTGGAATATTTGGTAGATGTCTGTGAGGTCCATTTGGTGTATCACATCATTCAGTTCAGATGTCTCTCTGTTTATTCTTTGTCTGGTTGACCTGTCCAAAGGGCTCAGTGTGGTATTGAAGTACCCTACGATGAGTGTGCTGGGATTAATCTGTGTCTTGAAGTCCTGGAGAATTGTCTTTATAAAGTTCTGTGCACCAGAGTTTGGTATATATATATGGTCAAGATTGTGAAATCTTCATGGTTAATCATTCCTTTGATAAGGATGTAATTGACCCTCTTTGTCTCTTCTGATTAGTTTTACTTTGAAGTCTATTTTGTCTGATATTAATATAGCAACTCCTGCTTGCTTTTTGGTACCATCTGTTTGGAATATTTTTTCCATCCTTTCACCTTAAGTTGATGCCTATCTTTGAGAGTGAGATGGGGTTTTTTTGTAGATAGCATGGGTTCTGTTTTCTAATCCATTCTCTCAGTCTATGTCTTTTGATTGGGGAGTTTAGTCCATTAATATTTAAGGTTATAATTGAAAGATGTGTGTTGCTTTCTTTCACCTTATTATCCATTTGCATTTTTGGTCTACGTTTCTACTTTTACAGTTATGCATTTTTTTTTGAGACAGGGTCTCCCTATAGCCCCAGCTGGCCTGGAACTCACTCACTCTGCAGACCAGGCTGGCCTTGAACTCACAGAAATCTGCTTGCCTCTGCCTCTGGAGTGCTAGGATTAAAGGTATGTGCCACCACACCTGGCTTAAAGACTGTTCTTAGCCACCATGTGGGTTCTGGGAATCGAACCTGGGTCCTCTGCAAGAGCAGTTAGAGCTCTTAACTGCTGAGCCATCTCTCCAGCCCCAACAGTTATGCTTTTATTAATTTCTCTTTCTAGGTGCCTGGGGATAGTTGCTCCTCTCCTCTGTCCTTTGAATTGCTTCAAGTATTCTCTGGAGGGTTGGTTTTCTGGACATGTGTTCTATCATCTTGTTTATGTCATGGAAGATTTTTCTCTCTCCTTCAACTATGTAATCCATATTTTTGCTGGGTATAGTAACCTGGTTTGGCATCTATAGTCATTTAGGACTGGAAATACTTTTCTCCACGTTCTTGCTTTCATAGTTTGCACTGAGAAGTCAGTTGTAATTCTGATGGGTTTCCCCTCATGTAATTTGTTTTTCTCTTGTGGCTTTCAGAATTTTGTCTTTGTTTTGGGCATCTAGCATTTTAACTATGATATGGCGTGGGGTGTTTCTTTTCTGATCTTGTCCTTTTGGACTTCTATGTGCTTCTTATATTTGTATGGGTTTGTCTTTTTTTAGTTTCGGAAAATTTTCATCTATTATTCTGTTGAAGATCTGATCAATACCATTCTCTTGTGATTCTTCTCCTTCCTCTATCCTTATGATGTGGAGGTTTGATCTTTTCATAGTGCCCCACATTTCCTGGTTATTCCACTTTTGTGTATTTTTAAATTTTTCATAATCTTTACTTGAGCTTTTTAGTTGTTCTGTGTTATCTTCCAGGTCTGATATTCTTTTTTCTGTTACCTCCATTCTACTTCTGAGGCTTTTTCCCATCCTTTCCTCTTGATTGGATGAATGTTTGATTTCCTTTTTCATTTCCTCCTGTGATTTCTTTAATATTTCCACTTCCTTTTGGAGCTTCTCGATCTGTTCCTGTAGTTCCTTGCTTTGCTGGTAAGTTTCCTTTTTTATCTCAGCATGGGATCTTCTCAGTGTCTCCACTTCCTTCCTGAGTTTGACATTCTCTCCCTCTAGGTCCTTCTTGAATTTCTCATTCTCTCTCCTGAGTTCTCTGGCTTGTTCTTTATATTCTTTGATTTCTTTGAGTATGTCTGCAATTGTTCTTCTAAGATCTGTGTCCTGGGTTACCTCTAGGGAGATCTCATTGTAGGAATCTTCTATAGGGTTGATGGAGCTTGGTGCAGAACTATTCTGCGGTTTTTCCATGTTGTTCTTTCGTTGGGCTTTTGGCATGTGGTTTCTTTTTGTTTGTATTCTGATGGGAATCTCAAATGTTTCTTCACTGTGTTGAAGGCTTGCTTTGTTTGCTTTCTTCAGATGCCTTCTTTGTTTTCTCCTTGTTTATGGAGTGTTGACTTGTCCAGGTTTTAGGCTTTCAATTTTTTTATATATTGGAAGTCTAACTCACTTTTCCCATTCTGTTCTGAAGGTTCTCCAAAAATGAGGTAGGTAACAACCCAGTTGGTACCCTGCTGAGCACTGTGCTCACTCTGCTTCCTGCCAGCCAGTTCCTCTAGGTTGTTTGTAGGGCTTGGTCACTATTGTAGTCTGTCTTGGACACTCCCTCCGCAATTCCAGTTGGCAAATGCCTCCCTTAGCCCGTGTCCTGGTACTCTGTGCTTCAGGTGGTCCTCCAAAATCCCCCAATGTAAGTTCTGAGCACAGTGACAACAGGCAGTCCCACCTTTTATACCAGCTGGCAGGGCTCCTCCACCCCCACAGCCACACAAGAGTGATTCAATTATCCAACAATCTGCTTGGCCGAAGCGCCCCTACCTGGGCTTCAGGTGGTCCGGCAAAGTCCCCTAATGTAAGCTCTAAACTAAGTCTTTTCTTTTTTAAAGAGCAGCTTCCACATAGGGACAACTGGTTAAATCACTGGCCATTAGTAATGAACCCAGCTTTCAGCACACTTTCCCCTCCCCAAAGGTCGGAATTTGGAGCTTAAAGTTCCAACCTCTAACATGGTTAGTTCCCCTGGCAACTATGCCCCAACCTGAAGCTACCCAGGAACACAATGCCCCTACCCACCAGTCACCTTAGCACTTTCACAAACACACAGGGGTTTGAGAGTAGGCATTCCTGGAAATGGGGAAGAAGAACAGATATATATTTCATAATATTATAAGAGAATGTATGCCTGGCTTCAAAATATCTTAGAAATAACATCAGCAACAGCAACAACAATAATAAATACATCCATAATGCTTGCTATGTGCCAGACCATATTTAAGTATTTTACATGTTGTAATTCATTTAATAGCTCAATGGTAGGTGCCATTTTTATCTCAATTTTTAAACAGAGCTATCAAGAACTCAGGCTCTTAAATACCACACTACATATATCATATCATATAATATATCCTTCTATCCTTCTATTTTTACAGCAGTAAATCCTTAACGCAAGTCTCTAGTTCCTAACTTAAATATCCTAAGTTTTTTTTTTTCAATGTATGTGTGTATGTAGAAGTTTACTTATTTTGAGACAGGTTCTCACTATGTAGCCCAGGCTAGATTCAAGTTCAAGATCTTCCTGACTCAGCTTCTTTTTTTTTTTTTAACATTTTTAATTAACTAATTTATTTTTTTTTTATGTGTATGAATGTACTGTCTGCACGTAGGTCTGTGCACCCATGTCATGCAATGCCGCGGAGGTCAGAAGAGGGTGTCAGATCCCTCTGGAACTGGAGTTCTCCTGGAATTGGAGTTTCAGACGGTTCTCAGCCACCATGTGGGTGCTGGGGATCGAACCTGGGTCCTCTGCAAGAGCGGTCAGCACTCTTAACCGCTAGGCCATCTCTCCAGCCCCCCTGACTCAGCTTCTTGAATGCTGGGATTGCAAGCATGTGCCACCACATTCAGGTCAAAATGTGTACTTCCTCAATTATCAAAACGAATATAGTAGTTGATAGTAATGACTTTAATGTCAGATAGACCTTAATCTGCACAGATATTCCATAATATGCACAGTAGCATATATCTATAATCCTAGCTCTAGGGGAGGAGTAGAGACAGGCAGATATGGGGGCTCACTGGCCAGCCAGTCTAGGCAAAACAGTGAGAGACAGCTCAGTGAGAGACGCTGACAGAAAATAAGGGGGAGCCTGAAGAGTGAGAAACTCAACATCTACCCCTGGCCTCCACATGTGCACACATAGGAAAGCACATCTGCATACTGCACACATGTAACAACCAAGCAAGAAGGAAGGAAGGAAGGAAAGAAGGAAGGAAGGAAGGAAGGAAGGAAGGGAGGGAGGGAGGGAGGGAGGGAGGGAGGAAGGAAACGGTGGAATACCAATATAGCACTCCTATACTAGCTCTGGACTACCAGCTCCCCAAATTCATGCTATTTGAGAGAAGTTATTTCTGTCTTTTATCAGACTTTTTCTGAGGCTGTAAATTATTAGGAGTCAAACAACCCTGGTCTCAGGAAGACCTAATATTCCTCTGAGTCTGGATCTGTTAGATCTCCAACCCTTTCTACTTCCCACATCCTTACACTGTCAAAGCCAGGACCCCAGGCTTGGGCTCTTTGTGCTGGGTTCTGTTGACACTTAGTGAGAAAGTCCCTTCCCCTTACTCTATTTCTAATTGCACTCTTCCCGAGGTCCTGGATTTCCCTGAGAAGCTGCTGCTGCTTTTAAATTTCACTCCTATCCCTACCCCAAGTTATTTTGTGCACTTACAGAATGTCTTTCTGGCCAACTAAGAGCAGATTTACAGGTAATATTTCTTTATATAACATTCTCTAAACTGTTCTCAAGATGATTTTTATCTAAAATTTATACTTTCTTTCCAGTGTTTATCAAACTGAGGGATGGCTTATTCCCCATAGTTCCAGCAAGGGTTAACCATGTCTAATTAACACCAGCCTAAAAGCCAGTCATGTTGGCATATGCCTTTAATCCCAGCACCCCACCAGGGAGGCAGAAGCAGGTGGGATCTCTGTATGATTGAGGCCAGCCTTTTCTACATAGAATGAAAGAGAGAAAGAAAGAAAGAAAGCGAAAAGAAAAAAAAAACGCAGCCAGAAGGACAGAGAGAAAAAACAGAAAGGAAAGAAAGGAAGAGAAGAAGGAAGGAATGAAGGAAGGAAAAGAAAGACCGCAGAAAGACCAAAAAGAAAGGAAGAAAAAGTACCGACACAGAAAGTAAAGAAAGGAGAAAGCAAGAAAGCTCGAAAGAAGAAAAGAAGAAAGAAAATAGAAAGAAAGAAAAGAACGAAAGAAAGAAAGAAAGAAAAGGAAGAAAGACGCAAGAAACAGAAAAGAAGACGGAAAGGAGAAGAGAAAAGAAAGGAAAGAAAAGGAAAGAAAGAAAAGACAGAAATAGAGGGAAAAGAAAGAAAGAAAGAAGAAGGAAAGAAGGATAGAAGGAAGGAAGAGAACAGAAAGAAGAAGGGAAAGAAGAAAGAGAAAGAAAGTTCCCGCTTGATGATGGGGCCTCCCTTGCCCCCCCAGCTCCTTGCCCCAGCCCAGGAAGAGATCCTGCCCCAGCAGAATCCTGGCCCCCCCACAAAGAACTAACTTCACACCAACTCAAATCCACCAATCACCTTCCTAGCCAGGCAACCTAGCACCATCAACGGGGTGGTAGCGGGCTTGCGAAAAGGCAGGCTCTGCGGGACATAAATTTGATGTCTGCCAGACCCTGGCGGGCAGCAGACAGACTGCTCCAACCCGGACTCCTAGAGAGCAGGGGCCAGCAGGGCAGCAGGCAGGGAGAGGCCCTAGTCCTGAACTTGCTGCATGCCTGCAAACCTCTGCTCACACAGCACGCCCAGTTCCCACAGTAGGCTGTTCTTGTNGGAGAGGAGGGGCGGGCAGAGAGGTGCCCTGCCCAGAGGCCTTGCCACCCAGCAAGGATGGCTAGGCCTGTGGGAGGATCATGCCAGCCACTGCAGGTACCACAGGATTCAAAATGGAGTCCCCACTGCGCATGGCAATGCAAGCCTTTAATCCCAGGACTGGGAGGTAGAGGCAGGCGGACCTCTATGAGTTCAAGGCCAGCCTGGTCGACATAACGAGCTCCAGGCCAACTGGGACAAAAAAAAAGAAAAAAAAGAATTGAAATGTTATATAAACTAGTTGGCAACATACTTGGCATAATATGGTTCTCAATAAATATTAGTCATTATGAAACCACCTTTTAATATTTAATATGTTGGGGGCTGGAGAAATGGTTCAGTAGTTGAGAGCACTTGCTGCTCTTACAGAGGACCTAGGTTCAGTTCTCAGCACCCACATGGTGGCTAACAACAGTCCATAACTCCCATTCCAGGGGATCTAATACACTCTTTTGGCTGCATTGGCATTGCACACATGTGGTGCACTTACATACATGCAGGCAAAACACACATGTATGCTATAAAATATAAATTTCTTAATTAAAAATTTAACATGTTCACATTTTTTAAGTCATTTTATTTTTATGAATGTGTGTTATACACATACATGTACATGTGAGTGCCTGCCAGAAGAGGGTGTCAGATCCCCTGCAGCTGAAGTTACAGGTGGTTATGAGTTGCCCTATATGGGTGCTAGGAACTGAACTCCAGTCCTCTGCAAAAGTAGTTCTCTTAACCACTGAGCCACTTCTCCAACCCCAATGCTCAGCTTTATTTTATTCAGTCTATGCTCTAACAGTTGTCGCTATGTTCTTATAATCCTAGCATATTAGAGATCCAGTCAAACTTTTCTCAAAAATGATAGGAATGAGGCCAAAGAAGGAAAATAGTGTTTCCCATGGAACACAGTAAGTGAATGGCCAGGCATCCTGACCCCCAGTCCTGCCCCACTATGCCCTTCACTTTCTCTGTAAATTAATCAGAACTAGCTGTATAACCAAGTGCAGAGCTCAGTGTTAGTCCATTTTATATGTAAGATTATGGAATATATTTAAAAGCTGTGTATTTATATATCATTTTGCAGAAAGAAATAATAAGAATGATCTATAAATACATACAAATGGTACAATGAAGCTCGTGCCCAGATTCCAACACCCTCCCCGCAACCAACAGCATGGACAAGAACATAAGACTTGAAACCGAGTAGACCTGGAATGAACTTAACCACCACTCACTGCTTGCATGACCTTTAGCAAGTACTTAACCCCTTTGGGTCTTAATTTCTTCTGGATAATGGAGATATCAAACCTATTTCAGTGAAACCCATTCTAGGAACATGATAGGAACATAGCACAAAGAAATGCCCAACACACACTGGAACTTCTCTATCCCTTTGCTTCTCTGATTTTGGTGCTCTGCTTGAAGCCAGGCACTGCCAGAAGCTAGTGTGGTAGGAACCATGTTGGAGAGGAAAAGCAGTTGTCTGGTTCTGGTTTTTTGTTACTGAGTATCTCTTAAAGTCATTTGGAAGTATAAGGTTATTTCCTAGAGCACATTAGGTCAAGATATAGGTACTTACCACATGTTCTCTAGATTGCTCACGTCAGGTCTTGGTTTTGCTGGCTGTCCTGAGAGTATCCTATTTACATATCCAAATCTTCCATGTTTATAATCATCTTAAAGCAGCTTTTGCATTTGGCACATCAAAAGTTTGATTAGATATGCGTTCATATCTTTTTTTTTTTTTGAGACAGTATCCCCCTGTAGCCCCAGCTGTCCTGGAACTCACTGTGTAGACCAGGCTGGCCTTGAACTCACAGAGATCCACCTGCCTCTGTCTCTCTGGTGCTGGGATTAAAGATATGTGCCACCATGCTCAGCCTGCTTTCATATCTTAAGTTCCTTATGTACTAGGTATTTATAAATATCCATGAAAGGGAAGCAGAGAGGGAAGAGGACTGAAGAAAGGAAGAAAGGAGAGGAAAAGAAAAGGGAAGGAGGAAGGGAGGGAGAGAGAGAGAGAGAGAGAGAGAGAGAGAGAGAGAGAGAGAGAGAGAAAAGAAAGCTCGTGTGCAATGAAAACTGGCCCCTATAAACTAGAAAATAACACTTTGTCCCAAGAATTACTGAGTGCACTCAATCTAAAACATATCAGATCAAAATATGCAAAGTCATCTTAGTGATGGAATAGATTCAGAACCAAACAACACTTTTAACAGGAACAGTTCTTTGGACCTTAACATCACTAGGAATCCCCATAAACATTCAGCTTCCTAGGCCCCTCCACGGACCCAGTAAATCAGAATTTTCCACACAGCTAAATAAGTCTATATTTCTTTGCAAGGGTCTTGGTATTGTGTAACTAGTTTTCCCTGTTCAGCAGACTGATTTTGGGACCCATACTTCTACTGCAGGAAGCCTGAAAAAGACTAATATGTTGGGGAGGAGATTAGTCCAAAGGAATGTCCCTAAAAAACGATAACCTTGGCACACTGGCTCATGCAATCCTGGTTTTTTGAATGAAGCCTGGGTTCTCTATGGGGTGTCTGAAATCCTAGATCATCTGGAGGGTTGGTTCCTGTTGAAGATATGGGGGCTCTAGATGAGCAGAAAATGGTGATATTAAACATCTGAATCTTCCAACTCCCTTTGTCAAAGTTTCCTACTTACTGAACAACATTGTGATGAACTCTCTTTTCATGTAACTGGCCTATAGAGAGAGAAGTGGCAGATCAGGCCAATATTCCCAACTGTAAATTAATAATTGGCATGCTGGTTATATCTCAGTCTCTTTTGGGTTAGCATGAGTCAGCATCCCTGAGTCTAATCAACTCAGAGCCTCTGCCAAGATCAAGTTCCTGATGCTGCAAATTTGAGAGCTTGACCCCTTGACCCCCTTTTGAGTCTCATGAAGCAGCCAGTTAGCCTCTTCAAGAGAAAGGAACCCATTTTCCAGGGAACTGCACTGTGGAAGATCTTGATTCCAAATCTGGGTGAATGGACTAGGAAAGAGGCTGTTTTTTATAAACATGCTATTTATTTATTTATTTATTTATTTATTTATTTATTTATTTGTCTTTTTTGAGACAGGGTCCCCCTTTAGTCCCAGCTGGCCTGGAGCTCACTATGTAGACCAGGCTGACCTTGAACTCACAGAGATCTGCCTGCCTCTGCCTCCCAAGTGCTGAGATTAAAGGAGTGCACCACCACGCCCTGCTAAACATGCTCTTTAAATCAAGCTGTTTTTGTTTTCAAAGGGCTTCCTCATACATGCTCATTTGATCCATGTGGCAGTCCTAGGAAGTTGTGTGTGTGTGTGTGTGTGTGTGTGTGTGTGTGTGTGGTGTGTGTGTTGTTGTTGTTGTTTCCCCCTACTCTTCTTTCTTAAATCAAAGATGAGGAATCTGAGCACATAATCACTTACCTGAGAACCAAGGTAAATGGTATAGCTGGGGCCAGAACCTGGGTCTTTTGATGCATATTCTTCTTACTTCATCTCTTATTTAATGTAAATCACTAAACAGACAACAGATGCCTGAAGAAGCATTAGAAGATGAAGGGTTGGCATAAGTACAGTCATGTATGGAGAAGAGAGGAGGGAGCAAGGGGCTGGGTAAAGGGCACAGACAGGAGGGCAGGCTGGCAGAAGAAAGACCCAAGCAGATCTGGTAATAAGAAACCACACTCAATTTTAAAAAGTTATTTTTTATGTGTATGAGAGTTGGCTTGTGTATATGCAAGTGCACTTCATGCAGTAATGTCCATGGAGGCCAGAAGAGGGGATTGGATCCCTTGGCCCTGGAGCTCCAGACAGTTGTTAGCCATCAGGTGGGTGCTGGACACCAAACCCCCCGGAAGAGCAGTCAGTCCTCTTCAACACTGGGCCATCTCTCCAGCCCCCTCAATATCTTTTCTTAGCGAAGAAAACTGGAGATCCATTCAATTTAATTGAACAGATAGTTAGTGGAGCACCTACTGTGTGCAAGGCCACGTGCACCAAGTGCTACTGAGAGGAGCAGGGCTTAGAAAACAGGGAGACCCTGTCTCGAAAAGACCAAAAAGAAAAAAAAAAAGAATATTTTTTTCACAAAATTATTTTTTTATTGTTATTAAACTTGTTCCATAAGTCTTACATCATTTCTCAATTGAATCTAGAGTTACTTCCCTTTCCATGCCCCCTACCCCACCCGAGTCCCTGTACTATGCCATATATGTCCTGCATCTTTTTCTGAGTCTTTCCAGAGTTTTTTTTCCAATTCTTTTGTTGTTATTGTTCTCTCCTACTTGTGTTGCTTCAGTATATATACATATATATATATATATATACATAGTTATATATATAATATAAATATATAGATACATACATACACATATCACTTGAATTGGAGGACTTTTTTTCTAAAAGAGGTCATATTTTCCTTAAGGAAGTACTTGAAGGCTCCTCTTTGGCAAGCCCAAACAACCATCAATCCTGCACTTGTGCTCCACTTTGGGGTCAAACATGCCTTTTGGTGTGGTGAGGACTGACCCCAAACTCTGTTTCCTTCTTTAATGGAAGCATCAAAGAGTGCCAGCAACAACCACAGCATTAAGGGAAGAGGGAGAAGCCGACTGTGATCAGGACTCTAGCAGCTGAGACCATTTGGAAATTCAGGCTTGATGACATGTCGCCAGGGAGGTTGTTTGTGCAACATCCTTCTGGGAAAATAAGAGAGTGTGCTGTGCATTCTCTCCCATCATTACATTTTATTTTAGTGCTTTCAGTCCCGGGTGACTTTGCTAGTGACAATTTCCAAAATGAACTGGTTTTTAAAAATGCTTTGTAAAATTGCATTAAACAGAATCTAGGTTCCAGGGGCCCCAAAATCATAAAAGAGGTCCCTGGTCTCCTCTTTTTCCTGCTCCTGCACAAGCTTCTGCATGATCCACAGATGGGACATGGGGCTCCAGCCAAAGCGCTGCTAAGTAGCCCAAATGCCATGACATCCCTTGATTCAGTATTCATAAGTTTTGCTAGCTGGTTGCTCTCATTTTCTCTTTTAAAATCTGTACATTCTGGTGTGAGCACTCTAGAATGGTAAAGAGAGAGCTAGCTGCCTGTTCTCCAGCCAACTGGTTCATGTCTGGCTGGATCAGCCTCCCACCTCTCCTGCTGATTCATCAGGCTCAGTCTATTCAAACAGATGGAACTTCTATTTAGGTATTTTAATAGCATGTATTTAAGATACCCTACTGAGAATCTGATCTGACAGGGGTTTGATGAAGTGTTGATGTACTGAAAAATCAGGCTCACAAGGCAATTAACTTCATCCTCCAAACCAGATAATCTGAATCAACTCAACAAACACAAGTAATTAACTGAGAGCCTACTGTGTGCCAATGTGCTCAGCACTGAGTTGAGAGCCAGAAAAGTAGAATGCTTGTCGCACAAGCCCTTGGAAGCTTCTGTTTTCTCTGGGGAGAAATAATACATGAATAGATACTTTCAATCTAACAAATATCTTTGAACTACAATGTGCAAAGCATTTGTGCAAGTAAGCAGCAATAGTCGGGAAAATGCTCACATCTTTTCATCATGTCTACACCAATAGTTCACGGGGAAATGGCTCCCTACGGTCTCTTGTCTACACTCATTAAGCCTCACCTGAATGTAGTGAACACGTTTCAGTGCACCATATATTTCTTGACACTATGCAAGCACTTCTGTGATTGCCCTATCTTTACATGATAAATGCATCCCAACTCTAAGATGATTATTTGACTTTGATACTCCTCTCCACTTTTAAAGATCACACAGCTTTCTCCAGCCTCAGGCAATGAGCATAGCATCCTTCAGGGCCTTTGGACCTTCACTTGTAACCAACAGCACATACTGTTTTGTCTTGTTCCTGAACCTTTCTGGTTTGGTAGACTTGAGTTTTCAACAATATTGTAGAATAAGTTTCCATTTATGTTTGTTCAGTTAGTTCAATATTTGTTCGGCATCTACTTAGTTAAATATCAGTTGCCAGAGAAACAAATACAAATAAGAAAAGATTCTTGTTCTCAAGGGGCTCACACATACATTGGCTACCATGATAAAAAATATACTTTCTTCCTTGAAAGTACTTAGCATAGTGGCAAATACATAGTGAATCCTTATAAATGGATGCTATTGTTACCTATTATTTCTTTGAGACTATGGATGAGTGGGAAGTAGACATCATAACCAAGAAAGGAAATAAAACTCTTAGAATGCTTTTGGAGCTAACAGCAACCCCAACTCCAACGGCTTAAACAATAAAAAGGATTTATGGGGCTGGAGAGATGGCCTAGTGGTTAAAAGCACTGACTGCTCTTGCAGAGGACCTGGGTTTGATCCCCAGCACCCACATGGCCGCTGAGAACCATCTTTAACTCCAGTTCCAGAGGAACCCGACACCCTCTTCTGACCTCCGCAGCATTGCATGACATGGGCGCACAAACCAACATGCAGACAGTACATTCATACTTATAAAAAATAAATAAAATTAAAAAAAATAAAGAGGATTTATTGGCCTTCCTAATTGCAAAAGCCCAGTAGTAGGATAGTGACTATGATTCAGTCAGGGCTTTGGCATCATTCATTTATGATTCTTTTCCTACAACTGTCACTGTGTTAGTTTTACCCTCAGGCTACTACCAAGATGACTGTAGTGGTAATTCTAGGCTTCACATTAACACAGAAGACTGAGAAAATGGAGAATCTGTCTTTTCCGGTGATTCCATAACAATGCAGACTTTCTTCCTCAAAGCCCAAACAACTCCTTATCATCTTAGTGTAACAAACAAGTTATAAGCCTTTTCTTTCAACCAATTCATTGGCTACTGGATGCTAAAGACTACTTTCTTAGGTCAGGTTCCCAACCCAGGCACCAGTGGGAAAATGAGATTATTATGTCTGCTAGAAAGGCTTTCTTGGGCAGCCAGAACTGTCAACTTCCAAATCCCAGTGGAAGAAATCTATTTCTTGCTCTCACAGCATGGCCAATGTAGGTCAGGGGAGGAGGGAGCGTCCCAACCATTATAGCCACTCTGGGACCCAGGCTGATGGAGGTTTCATAGTTTACTAATTACTAAAGCAGAGAGGAAGATAAATCATACATTGGCCTTTAATCTTCATCTGCAAGTAGCATTTTATTTCTAGTCATGTTTTATTGATCAAAGCAAGAAACATGATCATCCCCAACTTCAACAAGTTGAGATTCTCCCATGTATCTAGGAGGAAAACAAAGATATATATGAATAGTCCAAGTCACTACCATAATTACCCTTGGTTCAATCAGGACCGACTGTGGACATGACTAGAGAATTAACTGCTTCTGAATCACATATACTTCCTCAAGCAGGGGGTTCCTTAGCAAAAAAATAGTTATTATTAGAAAGAGTAATGGATACTGAACTAGTTAGCTTTTATTACAGTAATAAAACATTAACTAAAACCAACTTGGGAAGGAAAGGATTTATTTGGCTTATAGCACAGTCCAAAATCAAGAGAAGTCAAGGAATTCAAGGCCAGAACTTGAAGACAGGAACTGAAGCACAGATCATGGAGGAATGCTGCATGCCGGCTTGCTCCTCTGACCTGTGCTCGGCCTATTTTCTTATAAAATACAGGAACACTTGCCCAGAGATGGTACCATTCGCAGTGGGCCTGGCCCTCCCACATCACTCCACAATCAAGAAAATGCCCCACAGACAGGGCCACAGGTCAATTAAATGTAGGAAATTCCTCGATGGAGATTCCCTCTACCTGGTAGGTCAAGTTGGTGACCAAAGCTATCCCAGCACAGATGCTGAGTACACAGACACGCCAAACTGTCAGTGTGGAAGTTTCATGAAGGCAAACTGAGCTCAGACATTAAAAAAACAGAACGTAAGTTTATGAGAAGATTGGCAAAGATCAAGGAAAAGAGAAGCAACTGTAGTAAGCACCATGTAGAGACCCAGACAACAGAAAGGACCCAAATGAAGAACAGGCAACAAAGCCTGTAGTGTGTGTTAATAGTGCAGAAAGAGGTACTCAAGAAGATATGTAGACCAGGACAGATGGGGCTACAGGGAGACCCTGTCTCGAAAAAGACAAAAAAAAAAAAAGATATATAGAGAAGATGGATGATTTCAGACCCCAGAGATATTGAAGTGGCAGAGTTGATGAACTCAAGCCAAATGGTTAGGTTGCAAGACCAGAGCCACAATAGTACTTGGAACCAAAGTCATATTCTTACTCTAGGGTAAGTCCCTGAGAAGTAACCTGTAATACCAGTAAAGACTTGGAGTACTTGGTACAGACAGTTGAAGTGGAATTCAGAGGACAGAAAGTTAGAAGAGCCAATCAGAAAGAGACACTGAAGCAAAGATGAGGCTTCTCTCCCAGTGGGCCTAGAGGACTGAAAGGAGGTCTGCAGGGAGAAGACAGTGCAGGTTTACGTGAGAGCTCTGTCTCTACCCAGGGGACACAACACAGTATAAAAAAAAAAGAAGCAATTCCAGTTCTACAATCAGGAGTCTTGGGTTTGAGTCTCAGCGGTATAAATAGCATATGAAGAATCATAAACTTCTTTCAGCTTGTTTCCTTAGCTGAAGAAAGGAATGAGTATCTCTACTAACTTCAACTGTTTATGTAAAAGTTAAATGAGACAAGAAAGCTCTGCAACAGAGTAAAGCCCTAACGTATGCAGGACATTATATAGCACCAATGTGGGATAGAGACCCAACTCAAACTGGCCCAAGAATAAAGTAAAATGGATCAGATCGTGGATCGTGTACTAGAAGTAATTACAGGTAAAATTGGCTACAGCTGTGGAATGGGCTCAGGTGTTGCGGCTGGAAGTCTGTCTCTCCACCAAAAGCCTCTGCCATTCTGTTTGTTGGTTTTCTTTTCAGGCAAGTTGTCCTCAAGTAGTGACAGAGATTTCCCTTAACAGCTGCCAGCTATGCTCCAGCAGTGCCGTAGCCCTTGTAGAAAAGGGTTTATTTCAACAGGTACCCTGGGGAACTCTTGCTGTCCAGCCTGTGTCATGTACCCCTGAGAGCACTGTGACAGACATCAAGCAGAGATGCATCATGTAGGCAGTGGCAGGGGTGGGGGGTGGGGGGTGGGGGGGTGGGGAGGTGTGAACCGTGGGGAACAAGTGAAAACCACCTATGTAGGGCAGGTTTGAAGGGCTGACTTCAGATTTGACGATTGTGGAGGATGCAGGAGGACAGAGGAGGGAAAAATCAAGGGAAGATTCAAGGCAGAGGAAGCATGAAGAAAAGCAAGTTCCAATAGGGACTTAGCAACTGTGATTTGTGAGGTGAGGAGGTGCATGAGACTCATGAAACAGATCAAGGAGCAGAAGAGGAGGACAGCAATGTATTTAAGAATTGCCAAGTGGCTTAATACTTTGAGAAATTATAGTTTGGGGGGGTAGGACCTGCCACCATCACTTACATTCATCTAGTTCTTTGCTTGGTAGGTGTTTCTGTTCTGTAGGGGGAGAGTGTGAGGGTGCAGGGGCAGGGGGGTAAGAAGGCTGTAGGAAGGAACTAGACAGAGTGACGCTGGAGGCATGGACATAGATGCCCATAGTTGCAATAATCTCACAGCTTAACGAGTCTCTGGAAAAAAGCAGTGAACAAATGATCGGTAAAGTTACTAGAAGTTACAGCTTGTCAGAAACAACAGAAATGTGATTGACACACCACACACCCTGTCCCCTCCACCCACATGCTAAACATCAAGACCCAGCCTTTCTTGTCTTTTTCCCACCCTCCTACATGTACATTATGCCTCCACACAGGCCCAGAACAGCAGGGAAGGATTCTCTTGCAACACTGTCATTCTTCAGACTTCCCAGGTATTTATTCCCAGTGGAATAGTGCTGATTAAAGCTGACTTCATACTGAGCAAATACTGAGAGAGGCAATTCAGTTCTGGATCCATCCTCTGGATGCTAACAACTGTCATCACCACCACCCCTGATGATGGCACAGTTCCAAACATGTTCAAATGGAAGGGCCTCACCTCCATGTTTAACCAAAGGCAGACACTGGCCCACTTCTGAACCTGGGCTTGAAAGCTTGACTTGGATGAAACTAGAGCACAGATATCACAGGTCTAGATTAGGGAAGGCCAGGATAGTCCAGATTATGGCGTAGAGTCTGAGTCTCAGAAATGATTTAAAGGACAATGTAAAGAAATGAATTCCTTCAAGGGAAAGAAAGATTCAAAAACTCTTACTCATGTACCCACCCCTAATCTGTCCACTGCAGTTACTGCCAGCAAAGTTTCTCTAATCGCAAACTGCAGAGTACTGGCATTCCCTTGGGACCACTATGGCCAAAATAGACATCTTGATTACTACTGCCCACTGGATGAAAGTAATTGTTACATACAGCACAGGAAGGGATATTATTTTAAAATGAAATGGTACAGGGCTAGAAAGATGGCTCAATGGTTAGGAACACTGACTGCTCTTGGAGACAACCTGGTTCAATTCGCAACATCCACATGTCAGCTAACAACTGTCTATAACTCCAGTTCCAGGGGATCTGATGCTTTCTGACCTCCACAGGCCTTGTGCACTTGCATGCAGCCAATACACTGATACACATTAAAAAATTATAAATAAAAAATAGTACATAAATAGAATTACTAGATTCATAAGTATATATCCATATGAAAATAAGTACTTAATAGTTTACACACAAATGTAGAGCCATATTGTTCACAAGTCAAAATAGGGTGAAAAAACAAAACAAAACCCTTAACGTCCATCTACAGCTCAATGGATAATCACATTGTTATACAGGCATAATATGAACATTCAGCCATAAAAAGAAATGAGATTTTTTTATTCAAGCTACAATGCCTATGTATTAGCTCTAAGAGTATATGCTAAGTGAAAAAACCTAGACATAAAAATAATAATATTGTTTACTTCCATGCACATAAAATATTCAGAAAAGGTAAATCCATAAGGATAGAAAAGAATTGGTGGTTGCCAAGGGTAAGGGTTTGAGGGAAGCAGAATTAGGAACAACTGCTTGGTGAAAACTGGACTTTCTTTGGGACACTAACAGGACTGCAGAACTGGTAGAAGTGATTACACAATATTGTGATTATAGTAAGTGCCACTCAATTATTAACTCTTACATGGTTAATTTTATGTCATGAATTTTGCCATAAAAAAGGAAAAGGACATTGACTGGCAAAGACAACTATCTCTTTTTATATTCCCTTCTTTCTAGCTGATGGAAAAGGTGACTCAGCCATGACAATGCAATAAGTATTTTCCAAGAGAAGCCAAACATTAGACAACATGAAGATAAGCACAGAACCACCAATCTTATTATGAGAAAAACAAACTTCTTAGTTGATGAGCTGGGGATGTAGCTCAGAGGCAGAGTTCAGTGGTTGGCCCAGCAAGCCCAGGGGTCAATTCCCCAGCACTGTAAAAATTAAGTAAATTAATTAAACTATAAAAATGAAAGAAGAAAACAGCACAATCTTTACTCTTTACACATTTTCCTGTTGAATCATCTTAACATACAAGAATTAAGTTCATGTGCAACCTTCAGTTAGATCTGTTTGTTAGCTGTGCTCTGGGGTAGGTAAGCTAAAACAGTTGCTAGGGAAACGTGCTTTTTTGCAAATGCCCTTTAAAAAGGAGGCCCTGAGCTGGAGAGATGGGTCAGCAGTTAAGAGCACTGAATGCTCTTGCAGAGGACCCAAGTTTGATTCCCAGCGCCCACATGGCAGCTAAGAACTGTCTTTAGTGCTGGGCGTGGTGGTGCACTCCCAGCACTCGGGAGGCAGAGGCAGGTGGATCTCTGTGAGTTTAAGGCCAGCCTGATCTACAGAGCGAACTCCAGGCCAGCTGGGACTAAAGGGAGACCTTCTCTCAAAAAGACCAATAATAATAATGATAATAACAATAACAAATAAAAATTAAAAATAAAAAGGAAGCTCTGCACAGCAATACAAAACAGTGTCACGGACATTAGGTATACAACCGATGACAGAAAGAAACTACAGTCTTTCATATAAAAGGATCATAGTTTATTTGTGTCAGAAGCTGCTACATAATTACTCACTCACCAAATACATACTGATGACTACTACCCACATGCAGGGCTTGAGCCAAGGATGTGAATCAGAATATAACACTGAGCAAAAAAGAAAAGGCCTCTTCTCTCATCGAGCACGATGGAGATAGATTTTAAACATGGGAGGGATTTAACTCATCAGATGCATTACCATGCAGATCTATACATGGGGCTTCCAGCTGTCCTGGTTTAGGGATGCCTCTCAGATCACCCAGCCTGGTATGGCTTCACAGGTGCTCAGGTTCCTCAACTCCTGAGAAAACAGCTGCTTCTCCCATATCATATCACTAGACTCAACTAATAACCTGTCAACTCCTTATCCCTACTGTTTCCTGTTTCCCTCAAGAAAAACAAAACATCCATTCCAACTTCCCCCACCCTCCCGTAAGGGGAGAAAAGTAAACCAGAAGCAAAATCTATTGTGGTTTCAAGGAATAAGGTGCCTACACACAAAACAAAGCCTATCTTCCTGGTAGAGGAGAGTGAGGAGACAGTAGCACAGCATTTGGGTAAAAAAATAATGTGTGAATGGAAAGAAATACAAGCAGTCATTAAGTGTAATACTTAAGGTTATATGTGTAACTCTTGCTTCTAAAGAAAATCCCTTGGGTTTGGAGAGAAGATTTGGTGGTTAAAAGTGATTACTGCTTTTGCAGAGGTCCAGAGTTTGGTTCCCAGCACCCACAAGAGGTGGCCAACAGTCACTTGTAAGTCCAGCTCCAGGGGAATCAATGTCTCTGGTCTCCTCAGTCAAAATGCACACACCACCATAATTAAACACAGAATCGATCTTTAAAAAAAAAAAAAAAGTGCCTTTGACTAGATGTGTCCACCAAAATACATAAGGCAAGCTATAAAAGCAACCTATTTATGAAGTTTTCAAGGTTCTAAGTGCCATCCTTTTTAAAAGAAGGAAAACAGTTCCATGCCCAACCGCCCATGTTGGTCTGTGCCGTGCAGGCCATTGGCAGGCGGCCCACCTCGGCAGATGCCGCCCAACGCTAGGACCATAGAGAGGAACTGCGTGCATGGCTAGAAGGTCAGCCAGGGGGGCACACTCTCCATGCCCAGCCGTCCAGGTTGGTCTGTGCCATGCAGGCCTTTGGCAGACAGCCCACCTCAGCAGGCACTGCCCAACGCTGTGACCATAGAGAGGAACTGCATGTGTCGCTAGAAGGTCAGCCAGGGGTACACACTCTCTGTGCCCAGCTACCCAGGTGGGGACCTGCGTGGGCCAAAGGATTCAACCCTCCGCCCCCACAAGCTACTGATACTGAGGTGGAAAGTATAAACTACTGGTAACTGCCTGTGCTATGGTTTAATGCTATTGGGAGGATCCATCCAAGTGATTGGAGGCTGCATAGCCAAAACTGAGGAAGAAATCAACAGGAAGCAAACTGAGTGACCAACCAGTCTTCCATATTAACATTTGAGATTAGCAACAGAAGGCAAACAAATAAACAAAGGGGAAAAAACAACAACAAAAAATACACATGCCAAAAACACAACGGAAAAACAATATGTGAAAAGCTCAAAATAAATCCCCACTGAACTCAACCAATCCCGTAGAAGATCCCAACGAGATCTCCCTGGAAAGGAACCAATACACTGACCTTAGAAGAACAATTGTAGACATATTCAAAGACTATAAAGAACAAATCAGAGAACTAAAGGGAGAGAATGAAAAACTCATGAAGGAACTAGAAGGAAAAAATGATAAACTCCGGAAAGAACTAAAAGGAGAGATTGATAAACTCAGAAAAGAACTAGAGGAAGAGAAATACAAACTCCGAAAAGAACTAGAGGGAGAGAATGACAAACTCTGGAAGGCAGTGGAAACACTGAAAAGATATCAGGCTGAAAGAAAAACGAAACTAAGCAGCAAAGCAAGGAGGTACAAGAAAAGAATGAAAAGCTCTAAAAGGAAGTGTAAATACTGAAGAAATCACAGGATGAAATGAAATGAAAAAGGAAATTGAACATTCATGCAGTCAGCAGGAAAGGATGGGAAAAAGCCTCAGAAGCAGAATGGAAAAAGCAGAAAAAAAGAATATCAGACCTACAGGATATCACAGTGCAGCTAGAAACCTCAAGTAAAGATTATGAAAAATTAAAAAAAAAAAAACACAAGAGTGGAATAACCAGGAAATGTGGGACACTATGAAAACATCAAACCTCTGGATCATAGGGATAGAGGAAGGAGAAGAATCCCAAGAGAATAGTATTGATCAATTCTATTATTCAACAGAATAATAGAAGAAAACTTCCCCAAACTGAAAAAAGACAAACCCATAGAAATAGAAGAAGCACATAGAACACCAAATAGACAAGACCAGAAAAGAAATTCCCCACATCATATCATAGTTAAAACACTAGATGCTCAAAACAAGGACAAAATACTGAAAGCCACAAGAGAACAACAAGTTACATATAAGGGGAAACCCATCAGAATCACACCTGACTTCTCAGTGCAAACCATGAAAGCCAGAAGAACATGGACCAAAGTATTCCCAGTACTAAATGACTTTAGATGCCAACCCAGATTACTATACCCAGCAAAAATGTCAATCATAGTTGAAGGAGAAAGAAAAATGTTTCATGACATAAACAAAATGAAAGAACACATGTCAAAAAAACCAACACTTCAGAAAATACTCAAAGCAATTCAAAGAACAGAGGAAAGGAGCAACTATCCTTAAGCAACCCAAGAGAGAAATTACCAAAAGCATAACAGAGTAAATAAATATCTAGACCAAGAATGCAAACAAAAAATAAGTTGAAAGGAAACAACATACATCTCTCAATAATAACCTTAAATATTAATTGTCTAAAACTCCCCAATGAAAAGACACAGACTGGGAGAATGGATTAGGAAACAGAATCCATCTATATGCTGCCTCCAAGAAACCCATCTCACCCTCAAGGACAGACAGCACCTTAGAGTGAAAGAATGGAAAAAAAAATATTCCAAGCAAATGGTACCAAAAATCAAGCAAGAGTGGCTATTCTAATTTCAGACAAAATAGACCTCAAAGTAAAATTAATCAGAAAAGAAGGCCATTATATCCTTATCAATGAAACAATTAACCAAGACGATTTCACAATCTTAAATAGTTCTGCACCAAACACTGGTGCAACAAACTATAAACACAATCCTTCAGGACTTCAAGACACAGATTTAATCCCAGTATGCTAATAGTGGGGAACGGTTAAACAAAAAGATCTCACAATCTTAAATACTTATGCACCAAACTCTGGTGCACCAAACTTTATAAACACAATCCTTCAAGACCTAAAGACACAGATTAATCCCAGCACGCTAATAGTGGGGGACTTATGACTCCACTGAGCCACCTGGGTAGGTCAACTGAACAAAAAATAAAGAGAGAGACATCAGAACTGAACAATACAATACACCAAATGGACCTCACAGATATCTACAGAATATTCCATCCAAACACCAGAGAATATACTTTGTACTCAGGGCCCCATGGAACAATCTCCAAAATTGACCACATACTGGGACACAAAAGAAACCTCAACAAATACAAAAGGATTGAAATTATCTCATGCATTTTATCAGACCACAGTGCAATAAAGCTCAATATTAACACCAGGGTAAGCCCTACTAACTATAAGAACACACGGAAACTAAACAACACAATACTGAACAATGAGTGGGTCAGAGAAGAAATAAGGAATGAAATAAAAAGCATTCCTGGAACTAACGAAAATGACAATACAACTCAACAAAACCTGTGGGATACATTAAAGTCAGTCCTAAGAGGGAAATTATAGCCCTAAGTCCCCACAATAAAAAAACAGAAAGAGAACAAATGAACGATCTAACACTGCAGCTAAAAACACTTGAAAGAATAACAAATGAAGTCTAAACCCAACAGACAGGAATAAATAACAAAAATCAGAGCAGAAATCAATGAAATAGAAACAAAGAAATCAATGAATCCAAAAGCTGGTTCTTTGAAAAGATAAACAAAATAGACAGACCTCTAGCCCAGTTAACCAAAAGAAAGAACAACTCCAAATCAATAGCATTTGTGATGAAAGGGGAATCATCACAACAGATAAAGAAAAGATCATATGAGAATACTTCAAAAACCTATACTCTACTAAATTTGAAAACCTAAGAGAAATGGATGAATATCTGAAATCCTGGGATTTGCCAAAGCTTAACCAAGAAGAGATTGACAGCTTAAACAGACCCATAATACTTGAGGAAATTGAAGATGTAATAAAAAGCCTCCCAACTAAAACAAAGCCCAGGCCCAGATGGTTTCACAGCAGAATTCTATNGCTGAGTCATGGTCTGTGCATAGTAAACTGAACACATGTTAATCAACAATAAGCTGGTTAAGGGTGGAAGTAAATACCGAATTAAAACAGAAGACAATGCAATTTTTACTGTGGGACTGTAACTGGGGAGATATGTTCCACGGCCAATGTTGTTGTGAGACCCGTGTGAGCCAGAGGCCATGGAGTCGGCCGCGGGTAGGATGAGTGTCCTAAGGGGATGACGTGACAAGCCATGTCCTGCCACAGCAGTGGTGGGACTTCGAGTGTGGGACGGGTTACCAGTAGTAAAAGTTACACACAGTAGTGGTTAAGCGTAGATCATGGCAAATCTTGGGCCTGGTGAAGATCGTAGTACATGGCAAAGGGGCTGAGGTTGAAACAAAGATTTTGGAGAAAGCTTTCAAGAATGACAGGCCTGGATATAAGAGGCCTTGGCGAAGAATGCGGATGCAGTGGTCTACGACAATTACAATTCAAGGTGGTGTATCCAGTGGCCGAGGTCACAGGTCAAGTCAAATAGTCCAAGTCAGGGAAAAGCTAGTTTTGGGCAATTTTTTTGCCAATACACAATGACTGTTGGACCTTATCGTAAACGCAGCATGTTAGTGAGGATGTCGCGAAATAGAAGTTAGTCATTTAGACTGGTAACTTCAACAACGGGAGAGTGAACGTACCTTCAGATCGTGCTGGCCTGAAGCGTTGCTCTATTATTAGAGCAAAGGCAGCTTATTTAATGGATTGTTCCAAGTACTTGAAGCTAACCTTCTATCTGAAATATGAATCTCAAGTTTAACAGTGGATTTGGGCTTTTGGTGTGATATTTGTATCTGAAACTAATCTAAGTGGCCCGTTTGGTCAATCCAGGAACTCACTATGGAGAGAACCAGGCAGGCTGGCCTCAATCGCAAAGAGATTGGTCCTGCCGTAGCCTCATATTGGGTTGGGAAGAAAGTTGTTGCCCAGCCTTGAGATCTTATGCTCGTAACAAATTTTTCTGTAGCTGTAGGGGGGTGGTGAAACACCTTTATCGCTACACTTGTGGCAGGCAGGAGGCATGGGGAAAGCTTTGTGAATGCAGGGCCAGCCAGGTCTACAGAGAAAACTCCAGGCCATCTGGGACTACAGAGACCCTATCTCGAAAAAAAAAAAAAAAAAAAAAAAAATTTTTTTACTACAAATTAAATGAAATCATATAACGATACAATAGAAAAATGAAAAAAGCGGGGGAAGGAGAAAAAAAAGAGGGAGAAAATAAAAAACACAGACCTCAGAAAGGGTCAAAGCCCAAACCTCGAAACACAAAAGTCAATGTCTGTAGGGTGTTGAAGATCAAAATCAAAGCTCTAGGTATGTTTATAGTTGCCATGTCCAGTGTATGATGCAATACCCAAGCCAAAGTGAAAGGCAAGATTCAGGCCCTTACTAAGGAGCAAGTCCAAGTTCAGATCCAAGAACTCGGAAAAAGTTCATGCACGCACTACATACCTGTATGAAACGAACCATTTAAGGGATAAACCCGTGTAAGCAGATATGTAAACAAAAAGAAACAACAAAGAAATTTTTAATTTACTACAATACTACAGAAAAAGCCGATGGTTTCCCACGCGTCACAGTCCGCGACATACAGTCCCGGATAGGACATGAAAGGAGACAGTAAATAGTTGAAAAATACGGAGTAGAAATGTCTATTCCTAATAATCCAGTTCAAGGATGCAAGTTCATATCCAATTTCTAAGTTTCTACTAAGTTGACAGACAATTAACTGTAGTCAGGATTAAAGCTAAGTCAGCGCTGAATAGTCAGAGATCCCATAGTCAAATTTCAAAGTTGCCAAATACAAAGTGCAAGTATCCAAGTGACCATGAAATTCGGAAAAAAATGTTATCTAAGATCAGATCAAAACGATGGAGGAGAGGCTGGAGAGAGACCTACAGTTAAGAGTGCCGATACCTGGCGTCTTGCAGGGACCCCTGGTTATTCGATCTCCCCAGCACCCACATGGCGGCTGGCGACCCATTGAAAACTCCAATTCCAGTTCCAGGAGAACTCCAGTTCCAGGGGGAATAGGTGGGACAAAAACCCTCTTCTTGAGCCTCGCGCGGCAATTGCAGAGACAGGCGGTCACAAACCTACTGCAACATATACATTCATACACGTACAACATGAAATAATAAAATTTAAAAAAGAAGCTTAGGGAGAAGCTTGAAGATCATGACAGATTTGAATCACAGGGTCCTGACCACAAGCAGGTCCAAGTCAGAACAAGACTCTGAAAATGTCGTATCTAAGTTTAAGGTCCAAGGGGGTCTAGGGCGTGAATCCCCAAGACGTATCGTATGTCCAGAGTAATTTGTGGATGGTTTGTTAGCTGCCAAATGATGTGGATCCTGGGAATCGAAGTTGGGTCCCTGGAAGAACAGCAAGAGTTCATAACCACTGAGCCAATACTCGTCCAGCACAGCCCCTTTCAAAAACAAATAAAATCCTTATTTAAGAAAATCACCGAAAATCTCATCAAACTAAACAAAGGATGCCCGAGGTCTAACCGATACCTGACAAACCCACCAAACTTAAACTCGTTCCTTCGGTAGGTTTTGGGTGTACAAGCTGGAACAGTTAACACCACGATCAACACACATTCACATCGGGTTCATGGTGTGATGTCCCACTTCCTAATGTGAGACAACATAATCAAGTTATATAAAGAGGTTGAGTCCCAGGTTCCGTCTATATCAGGTACCCAGATAGAAGAAGGCTAAAGTTCTATTACACAGTCAGTATACAAGATCCACCAATCAGGCGAATTTAAGTTGATATCCGCTTGGCAACTATAAGCTAAACGTAATCAATGTCGAAAACATAAAGTCAAAGAAGAGTCTGTACAAAATTCGAGGTCCGAAGTTCCATGAGAAGACCCAGAATAAGCTAATCCAGAATCATATTTCAAGGTGGTGAATAAGTTGCAAGGGAACTTAAAAACTAAAAGCTACAGGGAACCAGAGTGTATATAGCGATGATGGCATATGATTGACGTAGTTCAAACCAATACAAAACGAACGCATTTTGCCTAGACAAACTGTACACAGGATACAAAGGGGTGTAATTTTTGAGGAACTGAGTCAAACGTCACTATGTGTAAGAATAGTTAGACACATGGATATATAAACGACGTTGGAATACCCAGCGGGGCTGGAGAAGGGCCAGGCGTTAAGACGCGACTGCGTCTGTTAGAGGAGACCCGGGTACGTCCCCAGCACACCAATGGGCGACCGAGAGCTGTCGGAAACGCCAATTCCCAGGAGAGCTCATGTTCCGAGGGAGTCCGACGAACCGCTCTGTCTGAACCCTCCGCGGCTTAGCAAACGTCACGGTGCACAGAGCTTGGCAGGTTACAGTCATACATATCAACAAATATGGAAATAAAATAGAAGATTAAAATTAAAAAAAAAAACGGTAATGCATCCGATTAAATGGCGATATAACTCGCTGTTGTCCACATTCGTTTTACAAAAATTTGTATAGCAATAACTTTGGGATTGCACATACAAATATTCTCTATGTTTCTCTGTTTGTACAGTATCACCTTGTAGCTTTCTCTTTAGGATGATTTAACATAAAAATGAAGTTTGCTCCCCAAGTTAAGCATATATAGTCCCCCAAAACAACATGGGTGAATTTGATGAAATCTGAGCCTTGATTCCACCCGATAGATATGTATAATACAAACTGTCTTCTGGATACTCATGGGTTTAAAAAAAAGGGGGTACAAAGAGACATGAAAACCTTTTGTCAAAAACTTTTGCAATTTAAATCTAAAACTAACTATGGGAAAAGATTTTGTGTTCCAACAGACAAAATGTCACAGACTTAACGGCTGAGAAAGAACAGATACAGCCTCTGCATTGGATTAGGGAATGTACGAGAAAGTGCCAAATGAAAGGTTGACCTGTCTGACATTGAAAGGAAGAAAAGTCACAGATTGCCATAAAACAAACATCGAACACCTCTGTGGCTCCTATATTTAACAACTATATTAATAATTAGTCCAATAAAACTTACCTTATAAGTGCTGCAAGGTTTTGATATAAGAGACTTTCTTGCCTCCCCCCCCCAGAACAAGAAGAAATGACGATGATGAGGGTTCGCTCTCCCCAACTGTAATTGGAGACAACTTGATGAGGTAATCTCTTTATAAAACCGGTAAAAACTGATTTCTTCAATTGACTAATAGCCCTCCGCAACTGTGCCACGGATTATTCTCTTTCAGAACCCATATAAAACAAAGTCCTTACACTATGCCCTTAACCAAATATATCATACAGGAGCTTGACATAAGAATGGGATTAGTCCAACAGGAGATTGTTGGCCAGGGGATCGAAGGCCCCACCAGGTAAAGGCTCCTTGGCCTCTAAAACTGGATAAAACATGCAAGAAGAGAGGCAATTAAGGCCCTGCTGCTGAAGACATGACGTTAACATGGGAAAGCTTTAGGGAGCCCCACCCATGCACGTTTACAGAGGCCCTCTGGAACACCAAGAGGGTTACCAGAAGGCCCTAAACCGATAAGAAATACGTTTCTGCCTTGAGTTCAAGCAAGACTCCACGCTGCACCCCCCCCGCACCTCACCTGCCTGTAAATACGGTGCAGCAGAGGCAGCCATATGGCGCTGATATCCCAAATCTAATTGGCTATTGCTCCTCCGTGAGGAATAACCCATGGCTGATGCCACAAGCTTACAAAATCCGCTACAGGTTTTCGAGATGTCCTAAGCCACAGTAAGACCCGTCATATTTAACAGGAGAGAAATGTAATTCATGGATCAACATATCATCTAAACAAATGTGTCTATACCAAATAACCTACCATAACTATTAATGCGGTGTGAAATCCTATGATATCTAATTGCTTGTGCTTCAGTAGAGGATCGAAAGGTTATTCATGGACAACTGTCAGCCCATGAAAGGAAACACCGAGAATTGACCAGAGTCCAAGACAACAAGCTCCAGAGAGGGTGGACTGTTTTTGCTTCCTCATCACCTGTGCCCCCCTCCTCTAAGCCTAGGAATAATCTGGCGAAAGATGGGGCATGTAGAATGTAACAGGGCTGCGAGGTGGTGACTGGTGAAACTACAGCGATGTATCTGGACACTCATTTGATCAACGATTGAACATACACCCCTCACCCACCCGCGGGAAGGTGGGGCTGGGGGGTGTTTGGGCAACAACAGCCTGCAAAGTGGTTTTACATGAAGGAGGCTTGGTACTCATGGATTATCACTTAAGCTAAAAAAATGAAAAAAAAAACGAGAGAAATATGCATGACAGTCATGGCAGAAGAGGCATGATCTGGGTGGGGATGTGGGTGGGGGGGAAGGGAAAGGGAAATATGCCCGAACTGAATTGAAAATGATGTAGGAAATGCACAAAGCATCAATCAAAATGATAAAAAAAACAAAATTAAAAACGTACTTAGATTCAATTTAATTTGGACTTTTTTCACAGACAATGCTTGGACTTATTTTAATCTGCAATAAGGCCTTTCCAGAAATGTCAGACGGTGAGCTCTCATTTTTTTTTTTAAAGTTTTAAATTTTTTATTTTATTTTATTTTTAAGTTTCTTTTTATTTTTTGATTGTATGAGTCCTGTCTGCATCAGTTCCATGCCCCAGTCGTGCAATGCTGCAGAGGTCAGAAGGGGTTGTCGGAGTCCCCTGGAACTGGTGTTGTCCTGGAATTGGAGTTTCTCCTGGAATTGTAGTTTTCAGACGGTTCTCGGTCGCCAATTGGGTGCTGGGGATCGACCCGGGCCTCGCAAGAGCAGTTGGCACTCTTAAGGCGTAGGCCATTCTCCAGCCCCAGCTCTCATTTTTAAAGATACTCCATGGTTCATCTTTGTATGTCCTAACTCCAAACAAGATAGTTCCTCTCCAGAGTCACATGTGACTCTCAGCTCAACTCTTGTCTCACAGAGATTGCCAAGTATTGCCAGTGTAGTTGAGACAAGGTGTGCTTGTTGGATTCTGAAGAAGTCACTCTGGAGAGGGGTGTCTGAGACTTGCTCACACTAATGTGTTTTCAAATATTTATATTAATATTTATTTATTTATTTATTTTTAATCTTTTTTGAAACAGGGTCCTCCCGGTTAGGCCCCACTGTCCTGGAACTCGGCTCTATAGACCAGTCTGTCCTTTACTCCCAAAGCCTGGATAAAAGTAGCGCCAACACAACCCGCGATTTTTTTTTTGTTAAATTATTTTGAGTCAGCCGGAACTTACAGTCTCCGTTCCCAGTCTGCCTGCCCAGGTTGGTCTGTGCCGTGCAGGCCATAGGTGGGTGCACCACCTCAGTAGGTGCACTGCCAACGCTAGGACCATAGAGAAGTGAACTGCGTCATGGCTAGGTAGCGGGGCCCCTTCTACATGCGCTCACGGTGCCTGTGATGATGCAGCACTCTCCGGCAGACAGCCCCCATTTTTGGCGGTCAGGCATGCCCACTCATCGCCTGGGACCATAGAGAGGAACTGCATGTGTGGCTAGAAGGTCACCAGGGGCAACACACTCCTCGGCCCAGCTGCCAGGTGAGGGACACTATGCCGGCCCACGTTCACCCCCGCCCAGCGTCCTCAACTGATTACTGATGTTGGGAAAGTATAAACTGCACTGGTTGCCTTTAGGTTTAATGTGATTGGGAACCAGCAGTGTCAGTGATTGGATGTCTGCATAGCCAAAACTGAGGAAGAAACCAACAGGACGCAAACTACTGACCAACCAATCCCTCCATATTAACTTTGAGATTGCAACAGAAGGCAAACAAAAAACAAAGGGGGAAACAAACAACAACACCAAAATACACATTGCAAAAGACACAAGGAAAACAACAATATGTGAAAAAGCTCAAAACCTAAATCCCCATGAACTCAACCATTCCTGATAGAAGATCCACAACAAGAGATCTCCCTGGAGAGGAAACACAGATACTGACCTTAGAAGAAAATTGTAGACATATCAAAGACTATAAAGAAACGAATCAAAACTAAAGGAGAGAGAACGAAAAACTCATGAAGAAACTAAGAAGGAAAAAATGATAAACTCCGAAAAGAAATAAAAGGAGAGATTGATAAAACTCAGAAAAGAAACTAAGAGGGAAGAGAAATACATAACTCCTGAAAAGAACTAGAGGGAGGAGAAATGACAAACTCTGAAGAAGGAGTTGAGAAACTACTGAAAAGATGTCAGGCTGAAAGGAAAAGAGAAACTGACCAGATGAAGCAAGGAGCTACAATAAGAGATGAAAAGCTCCTAAAAGGGAAGTGTAAAATACTGAAGAACATCACAGGATGAAAATAAAAAAAAGGAAATTGAAACTGTCATGGCAATCGAGCAGGAAAGGATGGGAAAAAGCCTCAGAAGCCAGAATGGGAAAAGCAGAAAAAAAGAATATCAGACACTACGGATAACTACAGTGCAGCTAGAACCTCAAGTACACGATTATGAAAAATTTAAAACAAAAGCAGATGGAACAATCCAGAAATTGTGGACACTATGGAAACAGCAAATCCTCTATCATAGGGATAGAGGACAGGAGAAGAACCACAGGAGAATGGTATTGATCGGATTCTCATTTATCAAAGAATAATTAAAGAAAGAACTCGCCAAGACGGAACTGAAAAAAGACAAACCCATAGGAAACCTAAAGAAGCGGCATAGAAGCACCGAAATGAGACAAGACCCAGAGAAAGAAATTCCCCAGCTCAATATCATAGTTTAAAAAAAACAAGCTCAAAACAAATTGCTACCAAAGAGACAACAGTTACATAAAGGGACCTCAGAAATCCACTTCTCAGAAAACCAGAGAAACACAATAGAACATATAGGAACCATCGAATCCCCTGACTTAGTGGAAACTTAACGAAAAAACAATGGCCAAAGTAGCCAGATATACTTTAGATTCTAGCATCTATTTGCAAAAAAATGTCAATATAGTTTGAAGGAGAAAGAAAAATCGTTTCATGACTAAACAAAATGCAAAGACACTATGTCAAACAAAACCAACCGTTCAGAAATTCTCAAACAATTCAAAGAACATGAGGAAAAGAACAACTATACCCATTAAGCAACCCAAGAGAGAAATTAGCCAAAAGCAACAAGATAAATAAAATACTAGACCAAGAATGCAAATGAAAAATAGTTGAAAAATAAACAACACACATCCTCAATAATAACCTTAAATATTATGGGTCTAGGGGCTTGGAGAGATGGCCTAAAGCGGTTTAGAGCGCCGACCGCTCTTGCGAGGACCCAGGTCCTATCCCCAGCACCCACACGACACGGGTGCACAAAAAAAAAAAAAAAAAAAAAAAAAAAAAAAAACTCCAGTTCCAGGGAAATCCGAACCCCTCTTCTTGCATCCGCGGCATTGACGACACGGGTGCACAAACCTGCATGCAGAAAGTCCATTGATACGCGTACTGAAATAAATAAAAAAAGAAAAATAAAATAAATAAAAAAATATTTAAATGTTCTAAACTCCCAATCAAAAACATAGACTGGGAGAATGGAAATTAGGGAAACAGAATCCTCTATATGGCGGCTGCCTTCAAGAACCCATCTCACTCTCAAGGTCCAGACAGCACCTTAGAGTGGAAAGGATGGAAAAAGATATTCCCCCAATTAAAGTGTACCAGAAACAATCTAGGACGGCTATTCCTAATATCAGACAAAATAGACCTCAGAGAAAATATCAGAAAGACAAAGAGGGCCATGATAACCTTATCAACAGAAAAATTAACCATGAATACTTCACAATCGTAATATTTATGTTGTGCACAAAACTCCTGTGGTGCACCCAAACTTTATAAACACAATCTTTCAAGACCTCAAGACACAGAATAACCAGTAACGCTAGAAGTTTGGGTCTTCAGTACACCACTGAGCCACCTGGATAGGTTTTCGGCTTGGACAAAAATAAAGAGAGAGAAATCAGAACTGAACAATAAAAAATACACCAAAATGGCCCTCACAGATAGTCTACATTAGAATATTCCACCCATACACCAGATAATATACTTTCGACTCAGTGCCCCATGGAACATTCTCCAAAATAGACCACATACTTGGACACAAAAGAAACCTTCACAAATAAAAAAGATTGAATGATCAATGCAGTCGCTAACAGACCACTGTGCAATAAAGCTCAAGATTAACACCAGGATAAGCCCAACTAACTTAAGAACTCATGGGGACTAAAAAACACAATACTGAACATAGTGGGTCAGAGAAGAAAATAAGAATGAAATAAAAAGCTGGGCAGGGTGGTGGCACACGCCTTGAGTCCCAGCACTTGGGAGGCAGAAGAAGGTTTGATCTCTATGAGTTCAAGGCCAGCCGGTCTACAAGTGATTCTAGGCCAGCTGGGACGAAATGGATACCCTGTTCTCAAAAAAGACCAAAAAAAAACTGAAGAAAAAGAAGCAATGACAGCAAGAAACAGACATGAAAATAACGCTTCCCTGCCCTAAAACGCAAATGACAAATACAACACAACAAAACCGTGGGATACATTAAAGTCAATCTTAAAAGGGAAATTTATAGCTTAAGTGCCCACATTAAAAAAAACAACAGAAAGAGAACAAGTAAACGATCTAACACTGCAAGCTAAAAACACTTGAAAGAAGAAACACCACTTGGAACTCTAAACCCAGCATCATAAGAGAAGAAATAACAAATCATAACAAATCAATAAAATAGAAACAAAGAAAACAATACAAAAAAAAATCAATGAATCCAACAGCGGTGCTTTAAAAGATAAACAAAATAGACAGAACACTATCCCAGTTAACCAAAATAAAAGAAAGAGCAACTCCAAATCAAAGCATTTGTGATGAAAGGGAAAACATCACAACAGATAAAGAAAAGGTACAGACAATCATATGAGAATACTTCAAAAACCTATACTAAAATTTGAAACCTAAGAGAAATGGAGGGATATCTGAAATCCTGGGATTCACCAAAGCTTAAACCCTTAACCAAGAAGAGATTGACAGCTTAAACAGACCCATAATTCTTGAGGAAATTAAAGATGCAATAAAAGCCTCTCACATATAAAAAGCCCAGGCCCAGATGGTTTCACAGCAGAATTCTATAAAACATTTAAAGAGGTCTTACAACCATTACTACTCAAATTTTTCAGAAGGATACAGACAGAGGGAAATATCCCAAATTTCTTCTACGAAGCCAGCATCACTCTAATACCAAAACCAGGCAAAGACACAAAGAAGAAAGAAAACTATAGACCCATATCATTGATGAACACAGATGCAAAAATTCTCAAAATAATACTTGCAAATCGCATACAGACCCACATCAAAAAGATCATCTGTCTTGACCAGGTTGTATTCATACCAGAGATGCAGGGATGGTTCAACATATGTAAATCAATAAATATCATAAAACACATAAATGGACTGAAAGACAAAAACCACACAATCATCTCAATTGATGCAGAAAAACCTTTTGACAAAATTCACAATCCCTTCATGCTCAAAGTCTTAGAGGGAATTGAACTGGAGGGATCATTCCTCAAAGTAATCGAAGCCATATACAAGAAACCCGCAGCCAACATCATTCTAAATGGAGAAAAGTTGGAAGCATTCCCGTTAAAGGCAGGAACGCGGCAAGGCTGTCCACTATCACCACTCCTCTTCAATATAGTACTTGAAATGCTTGCTAGGACAATAAGGCAAGAAAGTGAAATTAAAGGAGTACTAATAGGAAAAGAGGAAGTAAAACTATATCCCTTTTTGCAGATGATATGATAGTTTACCTAAGGGATGCTAAAAACGCCACCAGAAAACTCTTAGAAACAATCAAAAGTTTCAGTAAAGGGGCAGGATACAAAATAAATCTAGAAAAATCAGCAGCTTTCTTTTACACCAAAAATAAGCAACTGGAGAAGGAATATAAGGAGACCTTCCCAATCACAATAGCTTCAAAAATATAAAATACCTAGGAATAAACCAAAGACCTCTACAACAAAAAATTTAAAACCCTGAAGGAGATTGAAAATGACATCAAAAGATGGAAAGACCTCCCATGCTCATGGAGTGGAAAAATTAATATAGTAAAAATTCCATTATACCCAAATTAATATACAGATTCAACGCAATCCCAATCAAAATCCCCATGAGCTTTTTCACAGAATTGGAAAGAAAAATCCTTAAATTCATATGGAAAAACAAAAGACCCCAAATAGCTAAAGCAACCCTGAGTAAAAAGTGCAATACTGGGGGATTACATTACCAGACTTCAAGCTATATTACAGGGCTCTAATCATAAAGACAGCCTGGTACTGGCAAAAAAACAGAACCATTGACCAATGGAACAAAATTGAAGATCCAAACTTGAGCTCATATAACTTCAGCCACCGCATATTTGACAAAGAGGCCAAAAAAAGCTCAATGGAGGAAAGATAGCATCTTCAGCAAATGGTGTTGGCAAAACTGGATTACCATTTGTAGAAGAACAAAACTAAACCCCTACCTCTCACCCTATACAAAAATAACTTCCAAGTGGATCAAAGATCTCAATCTAAAACCTGAAACCCTGAAGGTGATAGAAGAAAAAGTCAGCAGTAACCTACAAGACATAGGTGTAGGAAAGGACTTTCTAAATCAAACAGCAGCTGCACAGGAAATAAGGACAACAGCTGACAAGTGGGATCTCATCAAACTCAAAAGCTTTTGTACAGCTAAAGAAACAATCAAGGAAGTGAAGAGAAAACCCACAAGTGGGAGGAAACCTTCGCCACTGATACATCAGACAAAGCATTAACATCCAGAATATATAAGCTACTTAAAAAACAAAGAAGAAAACAAATGACCGACTCAAAAGATGGAGTAAAGAGCTGAACAGAGACTTCACCAGTAAGGAAGTAAAGATGGCTGAGAAACATCTTTAAAAGTGTTCAACATCATTAATAATTAAGGAAATGCAAATTAAAACTGCATTAAGGTACCATCTCACTCCAATAAGACTAGCCAAGATTAAGAAAACAAAAGACACCAAATGCTAGAGAGGTTGTGGGGAAAGGGGAACACTCATCCACTGCTGGTGGGAATGTAAACTGGTACAACCACTGTGGAAAGCAGTGTGGAGAACACTTAAAAAACTCAAAATGAGCCTACCACCTGACCCAGCCATCCCACTCCTGGGTATATACCCACAAGACACACCCTACCGCAAAGATGCATGCACAGCTATGTTCATTGCAGCTCTCTTCACAATAGCAAAGACCTGGAACCAACCCAAATGCCCCTCAACTGATGACTGGGTAACAAAAATGTGGTACATCTATACAATGGAGTTCTATGCAGCAGTAAAGAAAGATGACATCATGAGCTTTGCTGGTAAATAGATGGAACTCGAAGCAATTATACTAAGTGAAGTAACACAGTCCCAGAAGAAAAAAAAGGCAAATGGTTTCCCTCATTTGTGGATGCTAACACCAAATCCCCAGTTGGCAGGCAAACTGAGCAACTTTATTATTATATTTCATTGTATCTGAAAGCAACTGTGCTATTACAATGTGAATATATAAATGGGCTCTAGAATTGTCCTACCACTTATACTCACACATTGTAATTACATATATAGATGGAGGATATGTAGTCATATTCTAAAAAAAGAATGTAAAGTTACACGACTTTATACCTGCATGCAAATTTACTGTTAAAATGTGAATCTCTAAATGTGTTTAGGAATCAACCTATAGTTTATTTTCAGAATTTTTTTATTTATTTTCTATGTGTATGAATGTACTGTCTGCATGTAGGTCTGTGCACCCATGTCGTGCAATGCCGCGGAGGTCAGAAGAGGGTGTCGGATTCCCTTGGAACTGGAGTTCTCCTGGAATTGGAGTTACAGACAGTTCTCAGCCACCATGTGGGTGCTGGGGATTGAACCAGGGTCCTCTGCAAGAGCAGTCGGTGCTTTTAACCGCTAGGCCATCTCTTCAGCCCTATTTTCAGAATTTTTAACTTTGACTTATGTGTGGAGTATATATATGCATATTTTGGAATAATATAAAATAAAAAAAGGAAAACAGGTAAAATTATTTTAATAGTATATGTCCTTTAATTCAGCCTTGCTATAGTATTCTTTTAAAAATGTAATCAATATAAAAAGTCTGCTATTTTTCCCAGGCTGAGTCTTGACTGTATATTATTTACTTAGAACATATTTGGAATTAGATACATTTCAAGTATTCAGTAGCCACATTCAACTAATGGTTACCTTACTAGACAACGTAGCAACAAAGTACTCACTCAAATTCACTTTTCCATAAACATTAAAGCTAGTGGCTCCCAGAACTGAAGTTTCTAGATGGCTACTTGTGTCTCAGAAGCTATATTCCAGCACCCCCTACTGATAGTCCTGGAGACATAGCCCTAGGTACCATGAATCACAAATGCACACAATTATGATAATTAACTAATGTGCGATCAAGGCAGGAACAAAATGATCAGTCTTGGTGAAGATCATGTTCCCCTAGTGCTAATTCAACTGTCTATCTCTATTCAAGACTTACAGAGTCTACACCAAAATTTCACATGCTAGCAGCCTCCCCTCTGGGAGCTTATAGTCTTGGGGGGTGGGGGGGCAATATTAAATCTAAACAAGAAACTCACTTCAATTTTTAAATTTTTAATAAATAAATAGGATAGGAAAATACAGATAAAATAGGGAGAACAGCCAGCTTCTCAGAGGTAGCATTTATATGCAAGAATGAGGTAACAGAGGCAAGAATGGAAGAGTGTTTTATACAGAGATAATAACAAGACAAAGATCTCAGACAGGCAAAAAGATGGCCTATTTGAGTAAGAGTTGTCAACAAGGAAAGATAGAAGGCAGCCAGGGGCCAGCTATGCAGGAACTGTTGTAAAGGTAAGAGACTTGGATGTTATTCAAAGAAAAATAAATGGAAGATTTTTTAAAGACCATGTGGTTTATGGTTTTGTTTTGAATCCCTGTGTGGGTGAACAGTCAAAATCCTGTGTGTATAGTATGAAAGCAGGAAGAAGGGTTGAGGGGCTGCTGTAGTCATGGTGAGAACTGATATGGCTAGAAACAAGATGATAGAGGTAGAAGCAAAGAGGTCAGACTTACAACATATGTTCAGTTATCAGTGAGTCCTGTCAGCTCTACCTTCAGAATTAGGTTATATAAATTAGATTAGATTTTTGAGCCTGGCGGGACTGGATGATAAATTTGATGTCAGATGAAAAGAGAATGGTCAACTGTTAAAACTTCTGGGTTGACCTTGTAGATAAAATTGTACTGTCATTTGCTGAATATGGAACAAAATCTTCTCTGCCTCCTGTTTCCAGTCCTGGTAAGCAGAGCCACCATCCTCGTAAAAACCTGAGAATCATCCAAGAACTGTCCTATCCTATCCACCGTCACCAAACTTCTTTATTCTGCCTCTTCAAAGTCTTTGAAATCTAGCCCCATCTTTCCACTCACACTGATTCAGACAAGTCTTTAGACCAAATCGCACACCAAGACTATTAAAATGGCTTTAATAATCTTCAGGCTTAAATTCCAGTCCAGTACAAATACTCCAAACTGTTTCTATACTTAAAATTACCAACCATCTTTTTTTTTTTAACACCTTGCCCATCATCACAACAACCAACCATCTCTTTCAAGAACAATTTGCCAGTATCTTTTGAAGGGTACAATGGACATGTCCTGCTGATTTGGATGTGCCCCACAAGGGTTCATGTGCTAGGGTTGGCCCCCAATATGTTTGTTAGTGTTGAGGTGGAAGAACGTTTAGGAGGTGAGGACTAATAGATGGTGGTTGAGTCATTAAAAGTAAGTTCTTATAAGAGCAGGTCATAATAAAGCAAGTCCACCCCATGTATCTGGACTCTTCTGCACACAGCCTTGTCCCTTTCCACCTTTTTACCATATTGTGGTTTAGCCATGTAACTCTTACCTGAGGCCAAACAGATGGGAATGTCTGATCTTGGACTTTTAAAACTTGGCATCCAGCTTCAGCTTTTTGTTATTGCAGCATAAAACAGACTAATAATATACCCTTTGGCTATTTCTCTTATGATTCTATTTTGTGAAAAGGAGAAGGGGCTGTGGAGAGATGGCTCAGCAGTTAAGAGCACTGACTGCTCTTGCAGAGGACCCAGGTTTGATTCCCAGCACCCACATGGCAGCTAACAATGGTTCATAACTCTAGTTCCAGGGGATCCAACACCACACTGAATGACACTGGTGCACACAAATACGTGCAGGCAATACACTGATACACACAAATATTTTTTAAAAAAGAAAAATGAAAGCATAAGAAAACAACTAGTCAACAATAAAGTTCTTATATAAATCATCACACTATATTTAAGATTTCTATATAACCCTTGTTTTTACAAAAGCAAATGGCAATGTGTATAATTATAATTCCGTTTACCTAAAAAGTAATACAATACATGGGGTCTACGGTGGGTGGCTAAAGACCTAGAAAACATTTGGGATGATACACAAACTATTAACAACGGTTTCTGCAGAATAATGAAAAGGGGCAGTTTTCAGTTTTTATGATAAATATTTCTAACTGGGTAATTTAAAATGATCGATACATTTCTATAACAATAACATGATTCAAGAACCTGGCACTTGCCCTCTTTCTAGACTAATTTTGCAGATTTATTTACATTGGGTAGGTGATAATGTACTTTTGTATGATGGGAATCGTGGGCTGACTATTGAAACTGGGTCATGAATTAGACCTACCAGTTTCCTAACTGGAAGTAGGAAGGCTGCCTGTGGTACTCTGAAGGACATAAAGCTCTTTCTGAAGAGGGGCTAGTCTATCTGGTCCTGCACTTAAGGACTTGCCAGAAATAGTTCACTGCTTTTGCTTTCCAAAGGAAGATTTCATTACTCTCTCCCTTTTTCAAGCCATTTTGGCTTTACAGGTTTATTTTGCTTCTTTTATGGCAGGAAAAACCAACATGAATAGACAGTAAGTTTATCATAGTGCCAGTTTCTTTCTAAAAAGTCTTCATTTCTCCCAAGAGATTTTTTTTTTTTTTTTTTTTTTTTGTCTTTTGAGACAGGGTCTCCCTGTTAGTCAGCTGTCCTGGAACTTACTCTGTAGACACGGATGGCCTTGAACTCACTAAGATCCGCTCTGCCTCTGCTCCAAGTGCTAGCGATTTAAGGCGTGCGCCACTTGACGCTCTTGGCTTTCTCCCAAGTAGATTTTTTAATATTTAAAAGGTGATAGTGGGCTGGTGAGTTGGCTCAGTGGTTAAAGAGTACTTGGTTGCTCTTGCAGAGGATCGCTGGATCATTATTTAGCACCACACAGTGGCAGTAACAACTCACTAGTAACCGACCGACAGTTCCAAGGGAATCCAATTCCTTTTTTTTTTTTTTTTTTTTTTTTTTTTTTGGTCTTTTCGAGACAGGGTCTCCCTGTAGCCCCAGCTGTCCTGGAACTCACATTGTAGACCAGGCTGGCCTTGAACTCACAAAGATCTGCCTGCCTCTGCCTCCCAAGTCCAATGCCCTTTTCTGACCTCTTCAGATACAGCATGACATGAGTACACTTATGCAGGCAATACATGCATAACACATAAAACTAAATAATAATTTAAACAGTCATAGTAGCCCAGCTATTAAATATCTTGGATGAAAATAAAATACAAAACAAATAGAAAGTAGAATTATATAGACTTCTAAAATCTGAAGACCCTTTTCTTTTTCTCAGTGCTGGGGAATAACACATGTGAAGCTCCACTGAGCACCACTCCCAGGCTTCATGTGACTTTGGATGGTTATGTCCTAGCTCCATTTCAAACATGAAATCAAGAGAATATGAAATGGTCATTTTCTAATTTCTTTTTTAAAACTTGAGGCTAAAGAGAAGAAACTAATACATATAAGTCTTTTTGTGGCGATCCTGGCTAGATACCTAAATACAGAGCCAATTGGTAGAATATAAGTGAACTTGCCATTCCTGGTTCTTGTCCTCATTTGGTATCCAATTCTCTTAAACAATACTAACAGAATTATAAAATATTCAATTATTTCTCCCACAGTCATTCAGATGACTAGAAGTAAATAAGTATCATAACAAGATGGAGAAAGAGAAACCAATTTGTTTTGTGACTTGCTATACTGTCAATTTACCTGCTCTCTATACTGGTTTCTCAGATAACATATCCTGATTTTGACTTCAGAAGGCATGTTTTGGTGGTTGTTATTTGGCTTCATCAAAAAAAAATGTTTTATCTATCAATTGCCTATATAAAATAAAACTAGAAGAAATCTCGAGGACCCTAGTCCAACCCTTCCACAATTTAGCAGTTTAAAAAGTGGCCAGGAAATGTTACATTAGGTAACACCAGAAGTAAGGGTGTCTAGCTAGCTCCTGCCAGGATTAGCACCAGGTCCCTGACTGCCAGGCTATAACAGATGGAATATTTTCTTTTACTCATTTAATATTTAATATTCCTTAAGGTGTTCTACAAAAAGGTAGAAGAGGCTTCAAAACAAGCAAAAGCCTCAACTTCAAGGGGAGAAAAATGAAAGCAGCTCCAGACACGTGTGGATCACTTAGGGAAACGTTAGCTTCACACCTTAGTTTTGGGAAATTGTGATATGTAAAGTATACTATGTTATACATAGTACAAGGGATATATGTTAATGCAGGAAGAAAAGGCTCAAAGGAGTGACAAAGTCACAGTTAGCCTTGTCTACCGACTCCTGGAGACAGGGAAATGGCTCCTTGGACACCTGAGGCACTTTCAAGCAGCTACTGGAAAGGAACAGGAATAAAGCCACCATTTTCTCTAACACATTTAGAACAATCCTTTTGGAAAGGGATGATGAGGGGGGGAAAAGGTGAAATTTTAATACAAATTCATGAGAGAAGACCTGTGAAAATGACTCTTTCAGAACAAGAACATAAACCTATTCCTTGATAAAAGCCCTATCTTGTTGCCCCAATGAAGATCTGTATTGATGGTACTGGGGAGAATCCATTCAGGTGGTATGGATGGAGAAATCTGGGTGCAGGGCTCAGGGACTACTGTAGAAGATGGGGCAGAAAGATTGTAAGAGCCAGAGAAGGCGGTGCATGACTGTATGGAAACAGTCTTACAGGGTCCTGGGACCTTGCTCATATGAACCCACAGTAAGGGTATCAGAATGTACAAGACCAATGCAAACTCAAGCAGACAAAAACCCAGCATAGAACTAGGGAAATGGGCATCAGGCCCCAACCTTAGCTCAAGTAATATTGGCAGCTGATTACTGCTATGTGAGAGAGAGCTGATCTTAAGCGAGTGACTCTAGATAGGCTGACTAGACCCCAGTGAATGAACTTGTACTGAGAGACGTCTGGGTACACTACCTTGACTCAATAGACCTTAACATAAATGATAAAATGCTTAAAATCGGGGCGGGGGGTTGCACTATGGGAGGGTGTGGATGGAGGAGGGGAGTATAAAGATGATGAAGATACCAAAAAAAAAAAAAAAA
>VZQC01006841.1:2191896-2217550 GCA_009823505.1 Rhizomys pruinosus
GGATGCTATGTACTCATAAATTATTACTTATTGTTAAAAAATACAAAACAGTTAGTAAGAAAAAAGAAGAAATAGAATATGACAGGAAAAAAAAATAGAACAGCATGAATTCTCTAATGTGCATTAATTGGGAGTTAAATATTTTCACTAGGAAAATACAAGTCATTTCAAAAGAGATTATTGAGTAATGGATGAAGAATAGTAATGCTATATGTAAAATTTACAACATACATGAATTTAAGTTTTGTATGGGGATATAAGGTGTATAGAAAGGAAAAACAATGCTAACATAATAGTGCTGTTCATGAGACACTTGACTAATCACTTGTAACCTGTGAAGTGGGGAGGAGATGTGGCAGGTGATTAAAGACATTGGAATTGATCGACATGTAATACCAACATGGGTACAACGAAAGAGTGAATTCAATTCGGAAAATACTACATAAGATAATTATACTAACATGTAGAAATTATCTGTAGAAATCGGATGGCACTGCAGGAATTTTAGGTTAATGTTGGTATTTTTAGGCGTATCCCTTTTATAATTTGTTTTTTAAACCCTTGGTAATCAGATTAAACAAACAAAAATAATAGGACAATATAATTTAATGTCTAAAGTTGTTGATTTACTATGTCCATATATTCAATAATGCTCAGAAAAGCTGCTATTACTTGATCAGACAGGTCTTGTCTCAAGTTGCACAGCAACTTAAGGGAAGCCAGTTAGTGATAGACTAAAAATGGGAGCACTTCCAGTTATTAGCTTTTGAAACTCAAGTGAGTGTACTTACAATGTGAAGAGTGACCTCAGGTCACTGGAATTGTCACCACCCATAGCCATACTAAAGGATGTTCAGGAGTGTGATATCTCTGAATGTAGTTGGATGCATTATTAGTGTGAGCTGGTGAGCTGTCCATGTATTCCAGCATTTCTATTGTCCTTTAGGATTTTAGTGGAACTCTTTAACATGGTAGATTGCTTCTTCTGATATCATTCTTTTGGGGAACACTCTTGTGGGAGAGGGAAGTAAGGGTTTGTGCTTTCTTGTCCTGTAGCTCCCTTACTGGCCTGTTGTTTCCCAAAAAAAAAAAAAAAAAAGGAAAAAACCTAGGCAGAAGGGAGCTACAGACAAGAAAGCACAAACCCTTACTTCCCTCTCCCACAAGAGTGTTCCCCAAAAGAATGATATCAGAAGAAGCAATCTACCATGTTAAAGAGTTCCACTAAAATCCTAAAGGACAATAGAAATGCTGGAATACATGGACAGCTCACCCAGCTCACACTAATAATGCATCCAACTACATTCAGAGATATCACACTCCTGAACATCCTTTAGTATGGCTATGGGTGGTGACAATTCCAGTGACCTGAGGTCACTCTTCACATTGTAAGTACACTCACTTGAGTTTCAAAAGCTAATAACTGGAAGTGCTCCCATTTTTAGTCTATCACTAACTGGCTTCCCTTAAGTTGCTGTGCAACTTGAGACAAGCCTGTCTGATCAAGTAATAGCAAGCTTTTCTGAGCATTATTGAAATATGGACATAGTAATCAAAACTTTAGACATTAAATTATATTGTCCTATTATTTTGTTTTAATCTGATTAACCAAGGGTTTAAAAACAAATTATAAAAGGGATACGCCTAAAAATACCAACATTAACCTAAAATTCCTTGCAGTTGCCATCCTATTTCTACAGATAATTTCTACTATGTAGTATAATTATCTATGTAGTATTTTCCAGAATGTGAATCACTCTTTCGTTGTACCATGTTGGTATTAATGTAGATCCCATTCCCACTGTCTTTACACACATGCACACCCTCCCCACTTCACAGGTTACAAGTGATTAGTCAAGTGTCTCATGAACAGCACTATTATGTTAGCTATTTTTTTCCTTTCTATACACCTTATATCCCCATACAAAACTTAAATTCTGTATGTTGTAAATTTTACATATACATTACATTCTCAATCCATTCTCAATACACTCTTTTGAATGACTTTGTATTTTCCTAGGAAAATATTTAACTCCCAATTAATGCACATTTAGAGAATTCATCTGTTCTATTTTTTTTTTCTGTCTATTCTATTTCTTTTTTTTCTATTACTTTTTTCATTTTTTTAACAATAAGTAATAATTTATGAGTACAAGCATCCTTCATATAAAGCCAATTTGCAAGCAGTTGTGCCCAAACCCACATAGCCCAAGGGTCCCACCATCCAGCTGGGGGGGGGCTTGTATGTACAATCAAATTGATCAAATGAGTGTCCAGTCTATATTGTTGTAGTTTCACCATTCACCCCAATCACAGCCCTTACATTCTACCACGCCCCCTCTTCCAAAGATTGTTCCCTAGGCTTAGAAAGGAGGCACAGGTGGACGAGAAGCAAAACAGTCTACTTTCTCTGGAGCTGTCGTTTTGGACTCTGGTCAATTCTGGCTGTTTCCTTTCATGGGCTGACAGTTTGTCCAGGAATAACCTTTCAATCCTACTATGAAGCACAAGCAATTAGATATATAGGTATTTAAACAGTACTATTATGGTAGGTTACTTTGGTATAGACAAAGATGTTTGGATGGTATGTTAATCCATGAATTACATTTTTTCTGTAAAATATGACAGGGTCTTACTGTGGATATCTATTCTATTTCAAGCACTGCTAAAGTGCCTTTACTCACACACTTTTCCATAACAGAAATACACATTCATACATTTATAAAAAAAAAAACAACAAAAGAACATATACGTTTTTTAAATTTTATTTATTTATTATTTATTTATGTATATGAATGTACTGTCTGCATGTAGGTTTGTGCACCCATGTCGTGCAATGCCACAGAGGTCAGAAGAGGGTGTCAGATTCCCCTGGAACTGGAGATCTCCTGGAACTGGAGTTACAGACGGTTCTCAGCCGCCATGTGGGTGCTGGGGATTGAACCCAGGTCCTCTGCAAGACCAGTCGGCACTCTTAACCACTAGGCCATCTCTCCAGCCCCAAACATATATGTTTTTAAAAATGGTATTTGGTTACCTTATTCAAATTAACTTCTTTCTAGAACTATGAAAGTTAAAAACTGATTTTTAAAAGTTGGAACAGTCACATGTATTTAAGATAAATACATAAAAGGTATTCTGGCAATGAGTTGCCAGAAAGTTTAGCTCACATACCATTGCACATATTATGAAATGACATGACTAGTAACAGAAGGCCATTAAACAGGAAGAGTATACATTTTTAGTTATGCTCCAAGATATTACAGAGCTAGAAATGAACAAATTTTAACCAATATAAAATTGATTGTCAATATTCAGTAATCCAACAATCCAGGCTAAGTGAATCATCACTTTATACAAAATTCGGATACTCTAAAATGCTATCTTAACTTCACATATGTAGTATAAAATGAAAAATAACTAAAAACCCAAATGCAAGGGAAAATATTATAAAAAATACAATTGTGTAGACCTTTATATGAAAGTCCTTTATTTTCAAAGTTCTGCCTTCAGAAATAACACCATGCTACTATGTTCCTTGAGGTTACAATGCTCAACAACATACTGAACATAGTAAAATACTGTGTCTGACAATATTCAAAAAAAAGAGAAAGAAAGGTTTCAATGATGTTTAGGAAGGGAGAGAATGAGTAATCAATAATCCTATACTGATGTCTGCTGGAATGATCTCCTTAATTTATAGCACTGAAGAGAGGTCTATAGAATAAGGGAGGAAATGGGACTAGTCTCAGCTTCACATAAGATTTCCAAATCAGGACAGTTAGCAGAGATGCATTCCAGATGGCAGCACAGCCCTAGCAGCAGCGCCATGGCTGGGTGGAACGCCTGTCAGGATGCGGCCATCCTAGGCTACAAGGACTCAGCCTCCATCTGGGCCGCTGTCCCCAGGGAAAACCTTCACTAGCATTACGCCAGGTGAGGTTGGTGTCCTGGTTGGCAAAGACTGGTCAAGTTTTTTTGTGAACGGGCTGACACTGGGGGGGCCAGAAATGTTCTGTGATCCAGGACTCAATGCTCCAAGAAGGGGAATCTTCGTACCAAGAGCACCAGAGGAGGCCCCACCTTCAATGTCACTGTCACCATGACAGCCAAGATGCTAGTCCTGCTGATGGGCAAAGAAGGTGTCCACCTTCTTTGGTAGTTTGATCAACAGAAATGTTAATGAAATGGCCTCCCACCTGCAATGGGACCTTATCTGTCCCTTCCCCCACCACTCCCTTCAGCTTTTGCACCCCTCCTTCCCATACACACACACACACCATTTTTATTTTGGAGGCCATTACCCTATTTCCTTTATTGCTGCCAAAACCACATGGACTGGGAGCCAGGGCTGGATGGACAGGTACTTGCCCCTACCCAAACCACATGGACTGGGAGCCAGGGCTGGATGGACAGGTACTTGCCCCTACCCAAACCACATGGACTGGGAGCCAGGGCTGGATGGACAGGTACTTGCCCCTACCCAAACCACATGGACTAGGAGCCAGGGCTGGATGGACAGGTACTTGCCCCTACCCAAACCACATGGACTGGGAGCCAGGGCTGAATGGACAGGTACTTGCCCCTATCCAAACCACATGGACTGGGAGCCAGGACTGGATGGACAGGTACTTGCCCCTACCCAAACCACATGGACTGGGAGCCAGGGCTGGATGAACATGTACTTGCCCCTACCCAAACCCCCTCCCGTGTGTGTTTGGAAAACTTTTTTTTTTCTTAATAAAAAAGATTCTACTAACAGAAGGAAAAAAACCAAGATTTCCAAATCAGAACCCACAGGCAGTTCTAAGGCACTGATTCTGCTGTTCCCCATCTTCAGCCCTTTACAAATGCCTTATCCTTTGTCCATACTCTTTTCTAATTTCCTCATAAGGGTGCGGCAAGCATATTTTGTTTTCTATCATTCAAAATATAATCCAAAAGGTTATATTCTGCTTAAGCAAAACAAAATAAAAGAATCTACTGGTCTTAACAGTTCTATAGATGAGTTCTAGTTTAGACAATCCTGAGATTTGGGTGTTTCTATTTCTCTTCTATACACACTCTCACTCCTTTCACATAAAGACCCCAAACTTAATCTTGAAGAAAGATGAAGTATTACCTTCCTCTAATCAGTGATCTGCCTCTTGGCAAGCTGCTTTGGTTTGCAGGAATATAAGAAACTGTTCCAACTGCTTACCAAAACAGTAAAAAAGGGTATTGTCAGTGAATCACTGTAACTAACATAGGAGGGTTCTATAGGTAAACAGGAAAATTTTATCTTATGGACATCCCCCTAGGTCAGAGGGGAAAAAACAAAAACAAAAACAAAAACCTGTGTCTTAAAAAGAAAGGCAAAATTAGATAATACAGTAAAATATTAATACTTTAGCAACAACAGGGAAAGGCCTTTTGTGCTAAACTAATGGATACTTTACATTAAGAGGGGTAGGAGGCCACTTAAATACTTGGAGAGTTTCTTTCTGAAATGAGCATTATGGACAACCAGGGCTACCCAGTGAGACCCTATCTCAAAAAACAAAACAAAACAAACAAGTCTTTGAAATGTGCATTACAGAAAGGAAGAAAAACTAGGAAAGCTCACTCAAAAAGGTCCTCAAACATACGCTGACCCATTGCTATGTAAGCTTCCTTCTCTTCTGGGGTCATCTGGGCCACCAGCTCTGGACGCTGGCTTACTTCACTGTAGGAGAACGGACGGCCAGCCACCATGACAACAGGATCATCTGCTACTTCTTCAAACTCATCATCTTCCTCGTCTTCATCCCCGTGATGCGCAGCCACAGCTGCCGGCCGGGGCGGAGAATCATCCTCTGACTCGCTGGTCTCACTCTCAGAGTCACTGCCGTTGGCCGCAGTCGCAGGAGCAGCCGCTCCCACAGAGCCAGCTGGGGCCGAGGAAGTCTTCTTCTCATGAATGAGTAAAGCTCGCATGACCTCCTCATTGTCATCAGGCCCTGCACGGCCTTCCTCACCATCCTGAAATGTGTCCACATTGATGCCACCTAGAGAGTCAAATCCAAAGTCAAGATCCTTAAACACAAAGAGCATTCATTTGTAACTAGCAAAATATAGATTTTAATGTATTATATTTAAATAAATAATAACAAACTTCACTGCTTCATTGTTTATAAGTAATACAGCATGAGTCTGAATTCTGGTTTTTTCCATGTACAAACTATACTGTCAAGCAAATGATTTAATTTCTAAACTTTAGTAGGATGATAAAATGATGTGCCTTCTAAGATGCTGGATAAGAACCTATTAAATAATGTCTAGAACAGATCAAGCATAGTAGCTGGTATAATAGGAAATGGCCTATAAGATCCTACCTCATCTGGAACTCCTGACCACCTACCTCTTACCTGTTTTCTTTCTCCTTACTAACTCTTCCCCTACTACAGCAGCCTCCCTGTCCTTACTTACATACACAAGACACATTCCTACCTCAGGGCATTCTTATGCCTGTTAGCTCTGCCTAAACATTTTTTTCTACGTATCCATGCAACTAACTCCTTTACATCTTTTGTGTCTTTAATCAACTTACCATCTGTGGTGGTTTGCATGAGTGTCCCCCATAGGCTGTAAGTATTCAGACATTTGTCTCCAGTTGGTGGCGCTGTTTTTGGAGGTCTTAGAAGGTGTGGCCATGCTGGGGGAAGTGTGTCACTGGGGGCAGGCTTAGTGAGTTTTAACAAGCCTCTGTGGTCTACAGTTGCCCTCTCTGTTTCCTGTGCTCTTTGCGAGATGTGACCCTCAGTTTGCTGCTCCAGATCCAGCCGCCACGCCTCCTGCCACAATGGACTCTAATTCCCTGGAACCGCCAATCGTAAGCTCAAATAAACTCTTCCTTCTATAAGTTCCTTGGTCATGGTGCTTTATCACAGCAACAGAAAACTGACTAATACACCACCTTTTCAAGGCTTATCTTTTTTCCCTACAGCACTTATTTTCCAACATAATAACTTAGGTCTACTGTCTTTTTCATCCATTTTCAAGGATGCAGATTCTATTTTTTTATTCACTATTATTGCATGCATCTAGATAACATGTGCCACTTGTTAGGCACTAAATAAGTATTTGCTGATTTTAGTTTTATTCCTGAAGCAGACTAAATATTGACCTCATTATAAAAAGATAACTAATTTAAGGAATAACTTTCTTCTCACTACATACCACCTACCATTTTATGTATACATCATGACTGATGTTCTGCAGAACATCAGTTATGTTAAAATATATTGCCCTTTTAAATATATAGAAGAACCCAACTCCTTGATTCAAACACTAACACTTAGTAGTTCTGTGATTTTAGCTAAATTACACTATCTTTCATTTCTTTTTTAAATTTCTCAAGTATAGCAGAGAAAAAAAATAACAGTATTTGCTTCATTCAGTAAATACTGTGGAGCTTAAGTAAATGATAAGTGCTTAGAATGGATCTGGCCCTAGGAAGCTATCAATCATCACTGTCAATAAAAGGCTCAGAAAATGGTTAATTCTGATCAAGGATAAAGTGAAATCATCTCACTAACATAAGAAAATGTGTTAGCTGGAATTTGGATATTTTGGAAAGAAGAGAATTCTTGTGTAAGATATTTGGCAGGTAAAAGAGAAAAAAGAAAGCCATAGAAAAGAGACATGTAATAACATGAATATCAAAATCAGAGTCAAATCAAACTTAACTACCTCAAAACATTGCTGAGGTCAGAACCTCCTTCCCTTCCCAGAGTTCTGACTACCAAAGAAGCACTGCAACAAGAAAAGGCAAGGAACCCATATGAATCTCTAGGCAACAGCTGTTCTAGAAAATGTTCTAAATAGTTTAATCCTACCTAGTATTTTAAGTTCAGAGTAAGTACAAAGTTAAAGGAAAACCAAATTAGTTTTGTAAAGTAACAAAGTAAATGAACACATCTCTAATAGAGTTTGACAAAGAAGGGGGAAAAAGAATTGCTTTGTTATAGATTAAGACAGAAAACAAAAACAAGGATGAATAAGCTTATCTTTATGATAAAATAGAAATAATACTTCTACTAGGTATTTCTTAAGAGTCATAAATTACAAAGACCATCAGGGGTTGGAGATATGGCACAGTGGTTAAGACTGCTCTTGCAGAGGACTCAGGTTTGATTCCCAGCACCCACATGGCAGCTAAGAACTGTCTTTAAGTGGGCATGGTGGCATGCACCTTTAATCCTAGCACTCGGGAAGTAGAGGCAAGCAGATCTCTGTGAGTTCAAGGCCAGCTTGGTCTACAGAGTGAGTTCCAGGCCAGCTAGGGCTATAGGGAAACACTGTCTCAAAAAAAAAAAAAAAGGAAGACACATCGAACAATCAAGTTCACTGATGCTAAGCAATTCTTAGGACTTAACACTAAGATGAAGAGAATTTTAAATAAAGTTAAAGGTTGCCTAAGTCAGGAAAAAGATTTTTCTTTTAGTACATGCAAACTAAAAGAATATCCACTTACAGAAAAATAAACTGATTATATACTAAATATACTGAATATACTACAATAAACTGAAAGGCACGGTCTAAGCTATTAGATATAGGGTTTGACAGAATCTTGCCTAAAAGGCCCCTTACATATGTCTCTAAAGTTACCAAACTTAACATGATTTTAAAAGCAAAATAACAAAATGTTAGGCAAAAACCAAAGAGATACTGAAAATAAGACTCAAATAATTAATGATTTATCTGTGTATAAGCTACATGTACCATTCTGGTGAACAGGTATCATGTAAAGTATATAAAGACTGGAGGTCTGGAAAAAGACTAAACAAAAACTACACATGCAAATGACTTTGAGAAACAGGGTCATAGATAAGGAAAACATAGTCTCAGACCTTTAATCTCAGTACCAGAAGGCCAGCTTGCTCTATACAATTTCTAGTATAGAGTATAATAAATGTAAAATTTTTAAAAGTAAAAGTTACAGAAAAGGTCAAAGTACAAGTGGCTTTCGGTAATGGATGATTCTTCAACATTAAAGAACCTCACTCATGTAACATGCTAACGAATCCTAGCCACTCCTGTCACCTGTGCTTTCCTGTTTCTTCATAGTTTTTGTCCAGTTTTAGCCACCATTTTCTATATCATCACCCAAGGTCTTAAATCTAGTAACCTAACCTAGAATTTAAAAAGTAAATCTTGCTGGGCAAGGGGGGAGGCATATGGCTTTAATCCCAGCATTCGGGAGACAGAGGCAGATCTATCTCTCTGAGATCACAGCCAACCTGGTCTACATAGTGAGTTCTAGCCAAGTAGGGCTACAGGAACCCTGCCTCGAAAAGACCAAAAAAAAAAAAAAAAAAAAAAAAAAAAGTAAATCTTGTATTTCTTAATATGTGGAGTTAGAAATTTCCAAAATCTTATTGTGGGAATATAAAATGCTTTCATCATAGGTTAGCTATTCTATCTCAGGTAATAAAAACTGTTATTTACGAGGAAACCAACAGCATATTAAAAAAAAAAAAAAAAAAGAAAGTTGCAAGTATTTCCATCAGGGATAAAGGAAGGGTTCAGTGGTTGACAACACTGGCTGCTCTTACCAGGTTTAATTTCCACACACTCACAGGGCAGCTAACAACCATCTGTAACTCCAGGCTCAGATGTTCTCACACCCTCTTCTGACCTCTACTTAAACCGCACAACATGGATACATTTATATGCATGCAACACTAACACAGAAAATCATTTTTATTAAAAAAAAAATTTTTTTTATCTTTGATCTTTTCAAGATGGGGTCTCCCTGTAGCCCCAGCTGGCCGGGAACTCGCTCTGCAGACCAGGCTGGCCTTGAACTCACAAAGATCCGCCTTGCCTCTGCCTCCCAGTGTGCTAGGATTAAAGGCGTGTGCCACCACGCCCAGCAATTAAAAAAATTTTAAAGATACAGTAGTATTTCAAATCTAAAAATGGAGATTTTTATTTTTTTTTGGAGACAGGGTCTCCCTTTAATTCCAACTGGCCTGGAGCTCGCTATGTAGACCGGGATGGCTTTGAACTCACAGAGATCAGCCTGCCTCTGCTGGGATCAAAGGCATGTACCATCATGCCCAGCTAAAAATGGTGATTTAAAAACCCATTTTCTGTTTTGACTAGGCTGAAGGACAATATGAGTATATTGGTTAATTTAATATTTATCACTCAATTTCATACTTACATAATATGAATGATCTATAAAACAGATGTAATGAATTATCAATAAAACCAAGATTTACCAGGCATTTTCCAAGTTCAGTTCACTTTCCATTGAATTCCTGACATACCAATCTTATCAACTTGTTCCTCTTACCTTCCTTCATCTCTTCAGAACTATATGCCCCCTGGACAGTGCTCTCTCTCAACCAAATGGGTCTCTCTTTGGCAGACTTCCCATCCAGTGAGGTACGATGAACATCTTCCTGGTCCTCCATATTGATGACAACATTTTGAGTATATAAGTCCTCATAAGAAGGGCCTTTGCTGGTCCATGCTTCACGGTGATGCCCACCTGCCAGGCCAGCAGCTCCAACAGCAGTTGCTGTACGGTCCTTGCTATACAAAAAGAGAATAAGAAGAAAAATTAAGGTCCAGGTACTGAAAATGAAGGACAGCTGAAGAGGTGGTTAATACTATGACTAAATGGTATCTAGGAATCAGACACCCATGCCTTAGCAAGTCCCAGAAACCTTTTCTATAATCCAGGGTGAAAAATATATGGATTAGAAAATTATGATTTAAATTCCTCAAACGGACACTCTAAGATATATGAGTGATTTAGGTTTAGTGACTGATATGTGTCAGTAAACTTACTGGGGAAGGGGAAGGAGGACACAATGACAGAGTGTACTGAAATATACTAGTATGGCAAAACAAACAGCTCCTAGTAATAAACTTTCCTGAGAGTGTTGTTGAAAAAATAATCATCTTAAAAAAAAAAATACTTGCTCAGTTCAACTCAGAATAATCCAGAATGATTTTGTGTGCAACCATGGAAGAAGTGAAGAAAATATTCTACAGAGCCAGACCTCAATTTAGAATTAACATTTTCCAGCTGGTGTGGTGGTGCATGGCTTTAAGCACAGGGAAACAGGCAGATCTCTGTGAGCGTGAAGTCAGCCTGGTCTACATAATACATTTCAGGCCGGCCAGGGCTATATAGTAAGACCCTGTCTCAAAAAAGCAAAAGAAAACAAACAATAAAAGGAATTAGTATCTTCCTCCTGCCGCTCACTGAGCAAGGCATATCCCTCTGTATAAACCTCTTTCCTATCAAGCTGTACCTTTCTATTTCTACAACTATGCTAACTGTCTGTCTCCAACCACTTTCCCCTAAAGAGGGATTATGATCTGTTTCCATTTTGTTTTGCTCTTTAGCTCTGTGACCTTACTTAGCCTGTCAGCATACTATAAACCTGATAGTTCCCGGGGCTGGAGAGATGGCCTAGCAGTTAAGAGCGCCGACTGCTCTTGCAGAGGACCGGGGTTCGATCCCCAGCACCCACATGGCAGCTGAGAACCGTCCGTAACTCCAATTCCGGGAGAACTCCAGTTCCAGGGGAATCCGACACCCTCTTCTGACCTGCTCGGCATTGCATGACACAGGTGCACAGACCTGCATGCAGACAGTACACTCATATACATAAAATAAATAAAAATTAAAAAACAAAGCAAAACAAAACAAAAAAACCTGATAGTTCCCAATCGGGGATTTCCCANTGTGCTCAAGTTTTGATTTTCAGTTTTTTTCCATTGGTCACAGGTCTGTTTTTTGTGTCAGTACCAGGCTGTTTTTTATGACTATAGCCCGGTAGTATGGTTTGAAGTCTGTAAGAGAGATTCCTCTCTGTATTGCTCTTTTCTCGCAGGCTAGTTGTTGGCTATTCAGGGAGGTTTTTTCCAAATGAAATTAAGGCTTTTTTTTTTTTCCCAATCTGTGAAGAAACTCATTGGGATTTTTAATTGGGATTGCATTAAATCAGGACAAGAGTTTGGTAGAATGGACATTTTACTATATTTTCCCAATACATGAGCATGGAGGGTTTTTTCTACTTGATGGGCTTCTTCAATTTCCTCTTCAGGGGTTTTAAAATTTTTTGTTATAGAAGATTCTTTGGTGTCTTTGTTTAGGTTGGTTCCTAGGTTTTGGTATTAGAAGTGATGCTGGCTTCATAGAAGGACTTTAGGAGAATTCCCCTCTGTATCCTTCTAAACAATGTTGACGAATAATGGTTTGTTTTGTAAGTCTTTTTGAAATGTTTTATAGAATTCTGCCGTGAAACATCTTGGTCCTGGGCTTTTTTTTAGTTTGTGAGGTTTTCTTATTACATCTTCATTTCTTCATATTTTGGCTCTGTTTAAGCTGTCTATCTCACCGGGCGTGGTGGCGCACGCCTTTAATCCGAGACTTGGGAGGCAAGGCAAGTGGATCTTTGGGAGTTAAGCCATCCTGGTCTACAGAGTAAGGTCGCAGGAAGCTGGGGCTACAGGGAGACCCTGTCTCAAAAAGAACCAAAAAAAAAAAAAGCCTGTTTTTTTTTTTTTTTTTCCTGTTTCTTTTTGGTTTAGCTTGGGTGATTCCCAGGATGTCAGGTATGCATCTATTTCTAATCTCTGTCGTATACTTTCTCGTCTCATCGTCTGGGCTACCTCGTTGATTTCCTTCCGACTCAGATCTCTGTTTAGTAGCATGCTTGGTTTCTTACTGGCCGAGTAGGAGGCTTTGGGTGTTTGGGGAGTCTAGGAAGTATTCCTCTTATGAAGTCTCTGGAGTCTGTTTCATTGTCTGTTTTGATATTTCCCTTTCTTTTAAATTTTTTATTAATTTTTATTTATTTCTGTACGTGGATGAATGTACTGTCTGCATCAAAGTCTGTGCACCCGTGTCGTGCAACGCCGCAGAGTCAGAAGAGGGTCGTCGGATTCCCTGGAACTGGAAAGGTCTCGACGGAATTGGGAGTTTTCAGACGGTTCTCAGCACCATGTGGGTGCTGGGGACGAACCCCGTCCCGTCTGTAGGAGCGGTCAGCACTCTTAACCGCTAGCCACTTCTCTCCAGCCCCCTTTCATCGCGGATTGTTGGTTTGGAGTTGTTTCCTTCTTTCTTTTGGTTAGACGGGGCTAGAAGTCTGTTTATTCTCTCAAAGAACACTTTTGGATTCAGATTTTTTTTTTTTTTTGTAGTGTTTTCTTTGTTTCTAGTTCATTGATTTCTGCCCTGATTTTTGTTATTACTTCCTGTCTGTTTGCATTGAGGGGAATCTGTTCTTGTCTCTCAAGTGCTTTTTGCTGCAGTGTTAGATTCGTTCACTATTGCTCTTTCTGGTTTTCTAATGTAGGCACCCACAGGCTGCCATAAACTTCCGCTTAGGACTGGCTTTTAAAGTATCCCATAGGTTTTGTTGTGTTGTATTATATTGTCATTCAGTTTCAGAGAAGCTTTTATTTCTTTCTTATCTCTTCCTTGAACCATTCCTTTATTCAGGAGAGTGGGTTATTTAGTTCCCATGTGTTATCTTGTAAACAGTAGGCTTATCCTGTTGTTGATAGTGAACTTTATTGCTTGTGATTCTGGACAGAATGCAATGAAATTTTTCAATCTTTTGTATTTTTGAAGTTTCTTCTGTGTCCCAGTTGTGGTCAATTTTGGGAGACTGTTCTGTGGGGTTACTGGTCGTTAGAAAGTTGTATTCTCTGGTTAATTAGGGTGGAAGATTTGGTAGATGTCTGTGAGGTCCATTTGGTGTATCATATCCATTCAGTTCAGATTCTCTGTGTTCTTCTTTGTCTGTTTGACCGCTCCCAAAGGGCCAGTGGGGTATTGAAGTCCCCTTATCTATGAATTTAGCTGGGTTATCTTGTGCCCTTGTGGTCCTGAAGAGTTTCTTTATAAGTTTGGTGCAACTAGAGTTTGGTGCACATATATATCATAATTGTAAATCTTCTTGGTGAATTTTTCTTTGATAAAAATGTAATGGCCTGTCTGGTTGTCTCTCAGATTTCTTTTCTTTGTAGTCCTGTTTTGTCTGATATTAAATATGAACCACCTGCTTTCTTTTTGGTAATACATTTGCTTGGAATATTTTTTTCCATCCTTTCCTCTTTTAGGGTGGTCCTATCCTTGAAAGTAAGATGTGGTTTCTTGTAGACAGCACATAGATGGGTTTCATTTTTCTGAATCCAAATTCCCCAGTCTATGTCTTTGATGTGGAGAGTTTAGTCCATTAATCTTTAAGGTTAAACTGATAGATCTGTGTTGCTTCCTTTCACCTTATATCCATTTGTGTTTTTGGTTTAGGTTTCTACTCTGCAGTTATGCTTTTTATTGATTTTCTCTCTAGGTGCCCTGGGGATGGTTGCTCTTTCTTCTGTCCTTTGAATTGCTTCAAGTATTCTCTGAAGGGTTGGCTTTCCAGACATGTATCTACATCTTGTTTATGCATGGAATTTTTCTCTCTCCTTCAACTATAATCGACATTTTTGCTGGATATAGTAACCTGCGTTGGCATTTATAGTCCTTTAACTCTGGGAATGCTTTGCTCCACCTTCTTCTTGCTTTCATAGTTTGCACTGAGAAGTCAGTTGTAATTCTGATGGGTTTCCCCTTATATGTAACTTGTTGTTTTTCTCTTGTGGCTTTCAGAATTTTGTCTTTGTTTTAGGCATCTAGTGTTTTAACTGTGATATGGCGTGGAGAGTTTCTTTTCTGGTCTTGTTCGTTTGGAGTTCTTTGTGCTTCTTGTATTTGTGGATTGGTTTGGTCTTTTTTAACTTTGGGGAAATTTTCTCTATTTTTCTGTTGAAGATCTGATCAATACCATTCTCTTGGGATCTTCTCCTTCCTCTATTCCTATGATGCAGAGGTTTGATCTTTTTCATAGTGTCCCACAGTTCCAGGTTGTTCCACTTTTGTGTATTTTAAATTTTTCATAATCTTACTTGAGGTTTTTAGTTGTTTCTGTGTTATCTTCCAGGTCTGATATTCTTTGTTCTGCTTCCTCCTTCTACTTCTGATACTTTTTCCATTCCTTTCCTCTGATTGGATGAATGTTTGATTTCCTTTTTCATTTCATCTTCTGATTTCTTTAGTATTTCCACTTCCTTTTGGAGCTTCTCAATCTCTTCCTGTAGCTCTTTGCCTCGCTGGTTGGTTTCCTTATCTTTTCACTTGGGTCTTTTCAGTGTTTCCACTTCCTTCCAGAGTTTGTCATTCTCTCTCTCTAGCTCCTTCTTGAGTTTTTCTGATCTTTTAGCTCTCTATTTCTTTTATTCCTTGATTCTTTAAGTATGTTCACAATTGTACTCCTAATATCTGTGTCCTGCCCATCCCCAGGGATCTGGGGCCATCCCTACAGGCCATCCCACTGTAGGACTCTTCCACAGGGTTGGTAGAGCTTGGTGTGGAATTATCCTGCACCTTTCCCATGTTATTTCTTGTGTCCCTGGCTTGTGGGTTTCTCTTTGCCTGTATTCCAATGTGAACCCAAATGCCTCTTCACTGTGTTGAAGGCGCTTTGCTTGCCTCCTTCAGATGCCTTCATTGTTTGTTTGATTGGGTTTTCTCCTTTTCTCCTTGCTTATGCAGTGTTGACTGTCCTAAGCTTTAGGCTTTCTTTTTTTTTTTTTTTTTTTTTGTCTTTTCCTAGCCCAGCCGTCCTGGACTTGCTCTGTAGAGCAGGCTGGCCTTGAACTCACAAAGATCCGATCCACCTGCCTCTGCCTCCAGAGTACTAGGATTAAAGGCAGGCGTGCGCCACCACGCCCAGCTGCGCTTTAGGCTTTCTATTGGAAGTCTAACTCACTCTTCCCTTTCTGTTCTGAAGGTTCTCCAAAGAATCCACTTGGACAGTCCTTCGGCAATCCCAGTTCGGGGTGGGGGGGTGCGGGGTTGCAGTTTAGCCAGAACCCCGGTACCTGTGCTTCAGGTGGTCCCGGGAAATCCCTGATCTCAAGTCTCACACAGGCCCACCTTTTATACCAGCCAGGAGGACAACTCTGCCCCCACAGCCACACAAGCCAATGGAGCCAAAGATGAATGGATCAAACCAAACAATCCGCCTGGCTCAAGCACCCAGCTCCTACCTGTGCTTCAGGTGGTCCCGGGAAATCTCTGATCTCAAGTCTCACACAGGTCCACCTTTTATACCAGCTGGGAGGACAGCTCTGCCCCCACAGCCACACAAGCCAATCGAGCCAAAGATTCAATGGATCAAATAAACAATCCAACTGGCATGAGCACCCAGCTCCTACCTGTGCTTCAGGGGTCCTTTTTTTTTTTTTTTTGGTCTTTTCAAGACAGGGTCTCCCTGTAGCCCCAGCTGTCCTGGAACTCCCTCTGTAGACCAAGCTGGCCTTGAACTCACAAAGATCCACCTGCCTCTGCCCCACCAAGTACTAGGATTAAGGGTGTGTGCCACCATGCCCAGCAAGTTCCTTAACTTTTCTAGAATTACTAGGGTCCACATCTGTATGAGCCATGTCTTCCTTCTTCCTGCTGTTTCCTATTTTCCCAGCTTCTTTAACTTCTTTCACTTTTGACCTACCCCAATTTGTTTCTAATATGCCTTTTTAGAGAGGTTTCATCCCATAAGCTATCACATTTCCTGAACTAACTGTTCACTCTCTACTTGTTGCTATGTTACTCAGTGGCCACTGGATTTCTCTCACATTTCTCTAAATCTTTTCCATGTATTCCCACCTCCTTTGTGGAGCCTGTCTCATTGTAAATCCTACTTATATTTCACTTATCTTTTCTCCTCATAAGCTATTTTTCCTCTATTTTGATCCCTTGTCTTTACTGTTTTCAACAATGCTCTTCATTTCCTTTCTGAGACCACACTACATCTACCTGGGCTTTCTGTCTCATGCTCAGTTAAGGTTCTTCTAATCTGTGTCCATCAATCTGACTGACCCATTATGTTTCTCTTTTCCAACACTGTGTGTGTATCTGACCATCCTCTAGAGGAAATCTTGGGCTTATCTCACCCCTCCTGCCCAGCCTCTGATTACCTGTGGCCCACTACCTTTGCAACCAAACAAGCCCTTTCCATTCATTTAATCCACACTTCCCAGCTACTGCCTCTGTATTCTATCATCCTGGCCACATTTCAGGCTACCTTGTCCACCCTTCTTGCCCACAGCCTTTTCTCCCTGGCACCAGTTCTATCTGTTCTGCATCATTTCTTTTGCCTCCCCATATCTGTCTCTTTGCTCCCGCTCTCCTACCTATTACTTGTTCTCCCAATCTAGGTCCATCAAAATAGATTCAGTTTTTCTATGTTTTGGTGTATTTAAAATCTCATGCTACAATTACAAGCAATTGATTTCTCTCTACCTTCTTTCTTTCTGCTTTCAGATGTTACTTTTTACATGTGCACTGTCTCAATTCAGCCATATCTGTCCCTGGCCATTCATTCCATCTTCTCCCCATTCCCTATTGACTTCTAAAAGGCTATGCAGCTGCCCTCACTGTAATCTGACCCTGCTTACTTTAGTGCAGATTGGCTTTTTTAATTTTTTCCCTTTAGCATTCACTTTCCTTTCTCCTCTCTTGGCTGATCCAGTTTTATGTTTTTGTGATTATTCTCCTTGCTCAACTGTTTCCTTAACCCCCCCCCCTTTTTTTTTGGTCTTTTCGAGACAGGGTCTCCCTGTAGCCCCAGCTGTCCTGGAACTCACTCTGTAGATCAGGCTGGCCTTGAACTCACAAAGATCTGCCTGCCTCTGCCTCCCAAGTGCTAGGATTAAAGGTGTGCGCCACCATGCCTGGCTCCTTAACCCCTTTTAAATGCCTCTTCTATCCTCAGTCCTGTGGTGCTGAGCTGCCCTTTGGACATGTCTGCCCCAAAATGCATCTTCTTGAATTAGATAACTCTACTTAGGAGAGACAAGAAAGGTATAGTACTTTAGCTTGGACATCATCAGGCATATTATCTATTTTTCCTTCATATAGACTCACTCCTCACTCTTTCTGATTGTTTCTCTTTATACATAATCCTGATGTATCATGCATACTCTTATCTTTATGGTTAGCTCTGAAGACAATCTCATAAAGGCATAAGAAGTACTTTGAACAAAGAAAGACATGAAAACTAGAGAGAATAGGAAATTAGAATGAAGATGACCACTTAAATCATTTTTGTTTTTTGTATTCTCTTATAGAAATTCAAGGTAGCTTTTGTTTAAGGCAACAAATTTGGCAAGCCAGACAAATTTTTTTAAAAATGTAAAAGGTACATTGAACCACAGGAAGTTAATGCTGTAATTTTACTTCTACCTTTACCACAGATTATCAGTCAATGGAATGTAGAACAATGGAGATCTAGATGAGAGATGTGGAAGTTCACTTCTTTGGTAAATATTTAAATTTCCTAAGAGCAACTAATTGAAGGTGACTAAAACAGTAATTCATTCTTGAATTTTTTAAATTAAGAAAATTTAAACTTTCAAAAGATGTAACTCATGAGTAAGAGAGGAATATTATTTCAAAACCGAGGTGGAGGGAGTTTGCTAAGGATAGAACCCAAGGTTTTATACATCCTAAGCCTCCACAGCACATCAGGGTTTTACCCCAAATCTTTCAAAACTAAAATTTAAAAGATGTTTAAAGTGAATGCAAAACGATAATGAGGAAGGGGAAGACTACAGGCAAAGAATTCCTCTAGCAAGATAAGGTAAATTAAAGTATTACCAATGGGTTGAAGTTGTTGAAAGTCTAGAACTCTGTCCATCAACACTTGGGTTGGGCCTATTGACAATACTGCAGAAGTAGCCTGTAGATATTAATCTAGGGACATTAGACTTTAACCAATTATAGATTGGTAACTAAAACACTTGTTAAAAAAAATATACCACTATCTGAGCTCTCATGCTAGTTTCAGAACACAATGGATTTATTACATCCTCGTAGCAAGATGAGCTAGCTATTACATAACTTTATGCTCCTACTGAACAGAAAGACAAACTAACATCACATCTAGGATATTATACATAGGGCAAGGAGCTTATCAGATGCTTGGTGGGACCCTTGTAGAGTAGCACCATCTAATCGGTTCCAACAGATTCCCCCTGACCACATTGAGCTGCTGTTCAACTTCTGGTGTTGCTGTACCAGAAGACTTGCCTCAGGCGTGGAGGAATGAGAATGGGAGAGGTAGGAAAAGCAGAGGCACGAAGCTGTGGTATGGTGACTGAAAGCTTTGTGCTGGGAAGCTTCTTGATAAGCAGGTATAGTAACTCCAAATAGTAGTGGAAATAATAATCCATGGGCTTAGAAAATTATGTATTTTTAGAAAACTTTTACATATTTCTAGGTTAGAACTGTAGTTTAGCTTAAATAGAACATAAAAAAAAAAACTAAGTTCTTGACAAGAAACCAATGAGAGTACAAAAACATGAGGCTACCTGTGATATGGATGGTAGGTGGCTTTCCTGCTAATTGTGGTGCTTCTGCTTTTTGCTTACAGCTTTTATTTAAATACAGATGGCTAATTGCTTCAAAGAACCCTAAGATCTTTCCCAGCTGTAGGAAGTAAAGCATCTGGTCTGAGCACCAATCATGTTATTACATTTCCTTTGTCAATTACTGGTTAAAAATAAGCATATAGGGCTGGAGAGATGGCCTAGCAATTAAGAGTGCTGACTGCTCTTACAGAGGACCCAGGTTCAATCCCCAGCACCCACATGGCAGCTGAGAACCATCTTTAACTCCAGTTCCAGGGGAATCCAACGTTCTCTTCTGACCTCCATAGCATTGCACGACACGGGTGCACAAAACTACATGCAGACAGTACATTCATAAACATACAAGAATAAATTTTTAAAAATTAAAAAAAAATTAGCATATAAAATAATTCTAGCCAGTAAGGCATTGGAGCAGGACAAAAAAGAGTTCTCTGGGAAAATGTCTTCAGTCTTATTTTAAAGCAAAACATAAGGATGGTCTCCTCCTCTGCATTTCAGTGTTTTCACCTGTAAGTAATAGCCAAGACACAGTTGACTGCACTACCCTAAGAGGATGACCCAACAGGCTGCATTCAGTAAAGTATAAAATATGGAACAAATTTAGATCCTTCAGTATATAACTGAGCTATGAAATTAACCCATTCTGGGGGGCTGGAGAGATAGCCTAGCAGTTAAGAGCACCGACTGCTCTTGCAGAGGACCCGGGTTCGATCCCCAGCACCCACATGGCGGCTGAGAACCGTCTGTAACTCCAATTCCAGAACTCCAGTTCCAGGGGAATCCCACACCCTCTTCTGACCTCTGCGGCATTGCACGACACGGGTGCACAAACCTACATGCAGACAGTACATTCATACACATACAGAAATAAATAAAATTAAAAAAAAAAAAAGAAATTAACCCATTCTGAACTTTACTAAGGCCTCTAGTTATGAAAGACAAATTCTCCTATTATTCAATCTAGTTCTAGATGAATTTTCTGTTATCCTAGGCAAAGACATCCTGACACATGGCATTAGATTAGAAAGTTCATGGTAGCTGATAAGGCTAGAAAAATTTCTGTACAACCTGACTACTGGAAAGGAAATCAAATAGCTCAAGACCTGCTATTCTGTAACACTCGGTCCAGAGGTAATAAAATACTGATAAATCCTCCAAAGCATAAAACAAATACCACTGGGGTGGCTGAGAAGGGATAGGCATGTAGATATGAATTCATCTCAACAACGGAAGGAGACAGGATGAGTCAGAGAGCACTTTGACACCAGTTCTCATTTATGCTTTTCAAAAACAACATAAAATTTCTCATGGCATAGAGTCCATAGGCAAAATTTCTCAAGACTGCCTGGCAATTCGAACATTAGAGCACATTGAAAAACAAGGAAGCCATTGCTAGAAATAATAACTCAGGTAACACTTACTTTCAGGAAATTGCATTTAAAACTAAAGAAGGCAAGAGAGAAGTGTATGGTCAATGTGCTTCAGAACAATAAAATAAAATGCTGTATGGTCTCTCTCATATGCAGATCCTAGCTTCTAACTTCTTTGTATGTATACAATTCTGAGTATAAGTGGGTGCAGGTTGTAAAAATAGAGAAGGGACAAGAATATAAAGATAAAAAGATTTCAAGAAATAAAGGGTAGTGTTAAGAGTGGGAGGACTAACAAGAGCATAGTATGTTACGTGCACCCAGGACATAATGAAGCCTATTACTTTGTATGATAATTAAAAAAAAAAAATTAAAAAGGAGAAAATGCTGTATTCCTGAAAGATTTTTGGCCTTCAAAAGTTGACTGAGAAAATTTAAATATCCCCAAGAGGCACAACTAATTTAAGATTAGCTAACAATTGGCTGAGTTGCTGCAGGTCCAATTACTTAAAGATTTTTGCTGAAGGCCCACATTGTTCTTCATTCAATACAAACAAATTTTATCAAGGGCACAAGTTATTAAGACAAGTTCGGCAGAGCTTGGACTCTTTATAACATTCTAGTCTTTACAGTCTCCTGGTAAATGACTGCTCTCACTCTCCAAGTTAAAGGCACAATGGCACAGGGCTTCCACTCACCTCTGTTTCAGAGCTGGGATTTCTGTGGGTTCTGGCTCAAGTATTTCATAGGCCAAGTTTACATCCTCTGTCTCTCGAAGTAATGCATAAATGGGCTCAATTTGTTCATTAAACCTTGCCAAAAGTGTGCGTGCATCTTTTTTTGGCATTGCTGATTCATCCTCTTCTACCTCTGTATGGCAAAAGGTACAGCGGAAAGTTCCTACAGAGAAAAATCAAGTCTTAGGTCAGAAAAGGGAAATCTTCCAGATAACCCAAATAGTTCTTAGCTCCATCGCCAAGGTTTTATTACAACTTCCAAGTACACAGAAAAGTCGAAAGAACCGTATAGTGGACATCTGTGTGCCCATCCTCTAGATTCTACAATTATCTGGGTTTTTTTGTTTTGTTTTGTTTTGGGTTTTTTTTTTTTTTTTGGTCTTTTTGAGATAGGGTTTCCCTGTAGTTCCAGCTGTCCTGGAACTTGTTCTGTAGACCAGGCTGGCCTTGAACTCACAAAGATCTGCCTGCCTCTGCCTCCCAAGTGCTAGGATTAAAGGTGTGCACTACCACGCTCAGCTATTTTTTGGTATTTTTGAGACAGGGTCTCCCTTTAGTCCCAGCTGGCCTGGAGCTCCCTCTGTAGACCAGACTGGCCTTGAACTCACAGAGATCTGCCTACCTCTGCCTCCCAAGTACTGGGACTAAAGGCATGCGCCACCATGCCTGGCTATCGTTGTATTTGATACAAATCTATCCATCACTCTATGTGTTCATCATGCTTGATGAACTTAAAACTTTCACCCGTTATAGTTTAAAAAAAATTCCAAAATATTTATGTTTATCTTAACTTACAGCAAAATTATTTACAGCTTACTGCTGCACTGTATCCTTTTCCAACAGCATTCTTTTCACATGTTACACTTTTGGGTTTTTATTTTAGAGAAAAACAAATACTTAATTTCAAAACTAAAAGCTTTTAGTCATCCTGTGTGTTGCTGCAGAGCTATTTGTTTTTTAGAGATTTTATTTTTTATTTATATGTACATGTGTGCGCATGTGCACATGCAAAAGTAAAAAGCAGGTGGTGAGTCCCCTGAAGCTGAAGTTATAGGCAGTTGTGGGCCACGTGACATGGATTCTGGAAATGGAACTCTGGTCGTCTTTAAGAACAGCAAGTGCTTTTAACCACTAAGTCCTCTCCAAGGACTATTTCTTCATCTTTGTAAAGCATTTATATGCAAAGAAAAATATTGGGTCCATTCTCAAATTTATGGCTCAAGAAACATTTTTGTTTCTATACTTCTTTTTTTTTTTTTTTTTATTTCTTTTGGTCTTTTTGAGACAGGGTCTCCCTGTAGCTCCAGCTGTCCTGGAACTCACTCTGTAGACCAGGCTGGCCTTGAACTCACAAAGATCCGCCTGCCTCTACCTCCCAAGTGCTAGGATTAAAGGCGTGCGCCACCACACCCGGCTTGTTTCTATACTTCTTACATTCAACTTAGACCTGCAAAAATCTCTGCAAAAATCTCTCAGATCTTTTTCTACTGCCAGCTTACTAAGCGAGGTTACCATTATAGCCCAAAAGGGCTTTATAAATATGGTCCTCTGATCTGTAGGTTCTCCAGTTCCAGCTCCCTATACCACTCTTTTTATCATCATATATATTTAAGTCTGTTTGACAGCTGGATTTCTAACAGCCACAAAAATATCTAAACTTCTCATTCAAGTCACTGCAGAATTTGGCTCCAAAATATAACCCAACCATAAATATTTATAATTAACAATTTATTTATATTATTTCTAGAACACTTCCTTGTACTTTTTAACCTTTTTAAATCTTTTTTAATCTTCCTTGTACTTTTTAATCCTGGAAAAGGATATCAGAAGTGATACTCTGAAGGAATTTGTGGTTTGTTCAAAAAGCCAGACATGGTGGCGCACGCCTTTAAACCTAGCACTCGGGAAGCAGAGGCAGGCGGATCTTTGTGAGTTCAAGTCCAGCCTGATCTACAGAGTGAGTTCCAGGACAGCCTATCTCAAAAAGAACCCCCCCCCAAAAAAAAATAGTTACACAGCTAACATAAGAAAATAATAGCAACTACTGTACCTTGAGTGTTTATGAAGTGCCAAATAATGTCAACCTCTAATGTTTGTATTATTACTGTCTACTTAAATATGCAAACTATGTAAGTTCTAACGGCCTCAGTAATTTGGTCAAAATCAAACAGCTATTCGGGGTCATGGGGTAGGAAAAGTTTATTATGCTAAAACTCATGTCTTTAAATAACACCTAATAGTCTACCCCACTATCATTAGTACATTTCTGTGTTGGCCTTACACTGGGGATATGTATCCTTCCTTTCTGATGGATCTTACTTGAGGGATTGAGATAATTTAAGTATTTAGTACAGGATACACAGCAAATACCGACTGATATATAATTCCATTCCTACCTTCTCTTTCCCAGGTCCAGAATAAACAAAAGGGGCATTTCTGCTTCAACGTACACTAGACCCTCCTGATATATTCCCAGTAGAATAAGTTTCTTTATGCCTTCCAAATAGTAAATGAATTATTTGCTCGCACACCTTCTAAAACATTATTCTTCCTAATTTTCTTTCTGTACCTCCCCAAACAAGTGAAAAAGGGAGAGAAAAGCAGGTCCTCCAAGCCAGGTGAGGTGTTCCAGCACTCGAGCTACGTTGTGGTGTTTTTCTGTCACACAGACCCTCACAGCAAATAAGATCCTCTGTAACTACAGAACCGGGCCCTGTGGACTTGTGTCGGAGAAGCAATAGCCTGTTTCCAGGAACCCAAGTAACTGGTGATTCTTTACCAATTACTTTTAACCTTGTCCTACTCTACCCTTACATATAAGACTTATTAAAACAACCAATCACAGAATTATCCCATTTCTTTCTTTAAAATATTTTAAATTTTAATTTATTTGTTTATTTATTCATTCATTCATTCTCTGTGTGTGTGTGTATGTGTGTGTGTGTGTGTGTGTGTGTGTGTACTCCCGAGTGAGCACAACTTGCAGGAGATGATTCTCTCCCTTCACTGTGTGGGATCAAACTCCGGTTGTCAGGCTTAGTGTACATGCTTAGTCATCTAGCTGATCTGTACCCCCACTTTTTGAATCCTCACCAAACCACCCAGCAAAATCCTAAATTCTCTAAGTTTCTCCAGCATCATATTATTGCCACACTCTAATACGCCTCTGGGATGTAACTTCTCTTACTGCATAAAACATCCATAAATTCAACTTTGCTCTCTGAATATCTGACTCAAGAGCATCAACATAAAGACTCTAGAGTATTCAGGGCTGGGAGAGTAGCTCAGATGGTAAAGTTCTTGCCTTGAAATCATGAGGACCTGACCTTGAGCCCTAAAACCCAGGCTTAAAAAAAATTGCTTTAATGTTTAAAAACTGGTCATGGTAGTGCTTGCACTTTTCATTTCAGTACTAAGAAGACAGGCAGATTCCTGGGGCTCTGGCCAGCCAAACTAGCCTACTGGAGCAAGTTCCAGGCCAATGAGAGACCTATCTGAAAAACACAAAACAACAGAGAACAATCCCTGAGCAATGACACATAAGGTTTACCTCAGACCTATACACACACACATACACCAGCATACACAAATGCTTCTGCATACATGCGAATATGCATACACATACAAAAAACAAGATTCTACAATAAGCACCTGAATAATTTACCAGAATTATGAAAGAACTCCTTTTTATTTTTAGGTAAAAGACAGAGATTTGCTTTAGATATCTAAATCGTTTTTGTTCACTGACCATTAGAACAGATATACTAGAAGCCCACTTATTCAACAGCTGAGAGCACAAGAGCAGAGTTCAGAATAGAAATTTAGATATAAGGGGCTGGAGAGATGGCTCAGTGGTTCAGAGCACTGACTGCTCTTGCAGAAGACCCAGGTTCGATTCCCAGCACCCACATGTTGGCTAAGTACTGGGCATGGTGGTGCATGCCTTTAATCCCAGCACTCAGGAGGCAGAGGCAGGTGGATCTCTGCGAGTTCAAGGCCAGCCTGGTCTACAGAGTGAGTTCCAGGCCAACTGGGACTAAAGGGAGACCCTGTCTCAAAGATTAAAAAAAAAAAAAA
>VZQC01006841.1:2217676-2240183 GCA_009823505.1 Rhizomys pruinosus
TGAAAAACAGAAGAGTAAACAGAGGGGCAAGACGCTGTTAGAAGAAAATAATATAATAGTACAAATTTTTCCAAATTTGTATTTCAACTAAATTTCAACTAAAACTGAAAAATAGACTTCAGTAACAAAAGACAAAGAGTGACTTTGGCAAGAGAGGCTTTAGATGGTATATGATCTTTGATTATTCTGTAATTGTTCCAAGCTGTCTCCTTGTCTTCTCTTCACAAAAACACAAGGAACATACTGTACACAGGAGGTTAAAACTAAGCCATATGAAGTAATGTTGAGTATAGCACTCAAGTAACTGTTGAATTTTAAAAACCCACACTAACACAGAACCTGAGATGAAAGTTGGAAGACAACCATTTACAAATAAAGAGAACTAAAAATACTTTAGAAGAAAAGTTACCTAGTTTAATGGGTTACAAAATTTTGTTTTTAAAGAAATTCAATTTCTCACCTAATATATTAACACAAAAATAAGTGACTCCGGCAAAGAAAGACAATACTCTAACCTCTCTGCATATTACATACCAGCCCTCTCAATGTCTCCTACCAGGTTTAGCACTGTTCTTTCTGCCCAGAATGCTTTCCCTCCAAATAGTCAAACGGCTAACCTTCCAATGTACTATACCTCTTTACTATATTCTTTATATCTCAGAAGGATCTCTGTAGCCAGCATTACAATTTCTTTTTTTCTTTGGTCTTTTCCAGACAGGGGTCTCCCTGTAGTCCCAGCTGTCCTGGAACTCACTCTGTAGACCAGACTGGCCTTGAACTCACAAAGATCCGCCTGCCTCTGCCTCCCAAGTGCTAGGATTAAAGGCGTGCGCCACCATGCCCAGCACAATTTCAACACTATTAACTCCAACAGTCCCATCTTTTCTCTTTCCTTGACATTCTCATTATTCAATCAATATATATTTTATTTACCTAGTTTATTAGTTTATTAATCTTTTAAAATGATATACCTAAACTTTAAAAGAAATGTCCTTTCAAACACCTCATTTCTTTTTTGAAGACAACATACTCAGCTTCAAGTAAATAAATCAATATGCTTGCTAGTCCAGTGCACTTAATAAAAATGCAATAGTTTATCTTGAACAACAAGCATGCACCCAAGCATTGTGTGCAAGTGCACACAATTAATGTTGCCATCTCATAAAAGGAAAAACATAGGATAGTAGTCTGTTAACTTTATTTTCATGAAAAAAGAAGAGGAAAGAACAATATATATAAGAAACCTGAATTCCAACTTCATTCAGATTAAAGAAGAGTTAAACTAGGGTTATTTTGCAGTTTAAAAAGAGTGTTTTTAGGGGCTGGAGAGATGGCTCAGCAGTTAAGAGTGCCAACTGCTCTTGCAGAGGACCCGGGTTCAACTCCCAGCACCCACATGGTGGCTAAGGACCGTCTTAACTCCAGTTCCAGGGGAATCCCATGCCCTCTTCTGACCTCTGCGGCATTGCATGACACGGGTGCACCAACCTACTTGCAGACAGTACACTCATGCACATAAAAGAATAATTTTTTTTAAAAAGAGTGTTTTTAATATTACTTTCAAGAACTGTGGAGGGTCTGAGATTATTCACATTACAAGCTAACAAGTTGCTTTCCTACAATTTTGTGGATGCTGGAGGAAGACATAAGAATCCTTGAAAGGCAGAGAAACTGTTTTTCCTTGGAGTAAAGAGATTTGCTTACTACCCAGCATGATTTAAAAACAAAACAAAATGCCAGGAGTAGTGGCGCACGCCTTTAGTCCTAGCACTTGGGAGGCAGAGACAGGCGGATCTCTGTGAGTTCAAGGCCAGCCTGGTCTACAAAGTGAGTTCCAGGCCAGCTGGGGCTACAGAGAGACCCTGTCTCAAAAAGACCAATAAATAAATAAAAACAAAACAACAAAAAAAACCTCTTTCCATAAGGTTTATTTAATGTCCAAAAGTAATATAAAGATGGCAAAGATAACATCACCTTCCAGAATGAAAGGCAGGCATGCTTATATCCATTATAAATATATACAGGTTCCTGTGAAGTTTAAGGTTTCTTTTTTGTTGTTTGAGACAAGGTCTTAATGGCCTAGGGTGGCCTTGTACTCCTGATCCTCCTACCTCTACCTCCCAAGAGCTGAGATTACAGGTGGGCACCACGTCTCACTTTAGGGTTTCTTTCTTATACCAGACCCAGTGCATGTACAGTTGTCACCTGACCCACACAACAGTGTCACTGAATGGAAACTAGAGTTTGGGATCTGCCTTAAATACTGACACTGGTTACTATTTTCCATCAAAAATAATTATTATTTAAGCCAGTTCCTTGAGCCCTAGGTCCTACATGGTAATATAAGAGGCCCAGATGAAAACTGTACATGTAGTCTATTTGTTACAGGAAAAGAAATCCTAAACTTGAACCCAGATCCTCTAGGGGCATAAGCATGTCTACCCCTTGCCCTCTACGGTGACCAATACTGGATATTAAATAAACAAGTTCTATAAGAAAATAATATTTTTCCAAAGCCCAGGGAACAAACTGCGGAAGAGGAGGCGTGGTAGATTGTAAGGGCTGTGGAGAGATAGGGGTGAATCATGAGACTACGGGAATATAGTCTGGACACCTGATTGATCAACATGCCTGTGCATACAAGCTTCTCCAACTGGACTATGGGAACCTTGGGTTGTTCAAAATTTGGACATAGATACTTGCAAAATGCACCAATTACTTAATTGTATGACATACTGAGTAACATCAATGTTATCTGCAAACAACTGTGTCATTGTATTGTAGAATCCCTTAAAAATNAAAAAAAAAAAAAAAAAAAAAGAAGGCATTCAATTACTTCTGCTTCCAAGACAGGGACCCAGGGAAAACTGTCCCTGATAATTAACAATGTCTGGCAAATATTACCAAAGAAAAAGTTAGCCTGACATCTCTGAATCCTATGTTTATCACAAAAGCACAAGTTGTAAATTAAAACTAGCTTGTCAAAAGCCAAATGTAGAAATCTGACATCTTATGGAAAATGACTTCAGACTAGTTTAAGATACCACCATCAATTTTATGAACTTCACTATGCATTATTTAAATGCAAATCAGCTTTCCCAAAACCAGAAAGGATGTCAGGCTTTTGGGGGAGAAGGGGAATTCGTCACACACTTTTGAGTGGTGGTAGGGTACCCAGACACAGACACTGTATCAATAAGCTTAAAGTTTAACAGAGAAGCCAAGTATCTAGAGACTAACATCATCAAGGGCCAACAGGAAATAAATTAAGTCCAAAGACGAAAAGTGATTTTGAGCAAGGAAACAAGAGGTTTGTGGAAAAGCTATTACTTTTCCGAGGTAGGATTCAGGAGATAAGGAAATAGGAGAAATCATCAAGAGAAAAATAGCTGAAAAATGATGCTAAAATGAAATTTGAATCTGGTAGGAAGACAGTTATCAAAGAGTACCGTCTGAAACTCCAACTCCAGGAGAACTCCAGTTCCAGGGGAATCCCACACCCTCTTCTGACCTCTGCGGCATTGCACGACATGGGTGCACAAACTTGCATGCAGACAGTACATTCATACACATAAAGAAATAAATAAAATAAAATTTAAAAAAATGAAAAAAAAAAGAAAAGAAAAAAAACCCTATAATTTACAAAACAAATTGGGATGATCAAAGAATGCTTTGAATGCTGTTTCATTTTTACTTTATTCTTTAATAACAGAAAGTCAATGAAGGAAGGGTTTGAGAAAGAACATAAGGTCATCAAAATATTTACATACATTGATCTGCTTTAGTAGCAGTAATATTCAAGCCCTACGCACAAACACTGATTCAATAGATCTGGAATTGGGCCCAGAAATGTGAATTTTAAAAGTTCCACAAGGAATTCTGAAGTATATTATTGGTGAAGAATTGTTATTAGATTATCAATGATAAGTATCACCACTCTTCTTGTGACTAACTCACTCTATAATAAGTTGTATGCACAGAATGATAATTTAAGAAGAGGGAGGAAAGCAGAAATGAAGCCCAGTGCCCTATTCCATCTTTCCCACATGTAAGACCAAGGCAAATACTAGAAACAGTGAAGCCAAGACACACTAGAGAGAACATCAAGCCAGATCTTACAGTGTAGGAACACAGAGAAAATGAAAGCCATACAAATTCTGTAGGGAAAGCTTGACAATGACAGGCTGAGGAGGGAAAAGAAGTTATCTATTCTCGGGCTGGAGAGATGGCCTAGCGGTTAAGAGCTCCAACTGCCCTTGCAGAGGACCCAGGTTTGATACCCAGCACCCACATGGCGGCTGAGAACCATCTTTAACTCCAGTTCCAGGGGAACCCGACACTCTCTTCTGACCTCCGTGGCATTGCACGACACGGGTGCACAAACCTACATGCAGACAGTACATTCAAAAACATACAAAAATAAAAAAGATTTTAAAAAAATTTAAAAAAAGGAGTTATCTATTCTCATAATCTACTAAAGAAAACTACTTTACAAATATCCCCACGTATTCATCAGAGGCAGGTATGTACAACAGTATGTCCAAATCTGACACATAAGGGAATAAAGACATAGTAATATCAAGTTTACCAGATAACAGCTTGAAAACAAAACCACGAGGTTGGAGAGATGGCTCAGCAGTTGAGAGAACTAACTGCTCTAGTAGAGGACCCAGGTTTGGTTCCCAGCACCCACATGGCAGTAACTCCAATTTCAGGGGCTCAGACACCTTCTTCTGACCATCCCCAGCAGTGCACGACACAGGTGCACTTACATACATACAAGCAAAACACTTATACACATAAAATAAAAATAATAAAATATTTTTAGAACCACTAAACCTGGATTCAAATATAAATTTGCTTGATTCAAGAGTAAATTCCCTGCCGGGCGTGGTGGCGCACGCCTTTAATCCTAGCACTCAGGAGGCAGAGGCAGGTGGATCTTTGTGAGTTCAAGGCCAGCCTGGTCTACAGAGCGAGTTCCAGGACAGCTGGGGCTACAGGGAGACCCTGTCTCGAAAAGACCAAAAATAAAAAAAAATTTAAAAAAAGAGTAAATTCACTACATCATCCCAAATTACACATCCCTTCCCCAAAGATAGTAATCTTTGCTAGTTCAGTTCTAATTTAACAAACTTTTCCCATGTGGATACTATTAAGCTCTCTTTCCCCCACCCCTGCCCCCTCTTACACACACAGATGGAATAGAAAGAGAAAGGATTTATGAGGTAGAACTTATCAAGCATTAAATTCCTGTCACATGGCTGGCATTTACTTAGCTGACCATTAACCTATTAGGTTTACTAGAAGGATCAAATATATCCAGTTGCAAATAGGTGTTCAAAGGTGGGAGAAAAGGTATTTTACAAATAAGCATTTCAGAACAATGTTAGGGTCATCTGTTCAGTAATACAAGACGTCCCAGTTCTGTAATGAAGATAAGTTACAAAGGAAGAGAAAAACTATGAGAGAGGAGGAGAAGGGGAGAAGAAAAGAGCTCTACAGCACTTTAATTTTATTTTTCCAAATAAGAAAAGAACAAAACTGAATTTAGACTGGAGAAAGTGGGAAATAAGGACTTGGAATAAAGAGTGAAAAGAAGAAAATGATCAAGAAGGTCAACAAAAATATAAGAAACAGAAGACAGTAGGTGTTGAGTGTTGTGGCTGCAACTTAACTGTCTCTAACATGCTGCTCACTTTCATTACTGCTACTCGTCATGTGATTATTTAGCCAAGAAAACATTAAAGAGAAACAAAACCAAAGTGAAAAGACTGTTTACTCTCCTATGTTTGACAAGGAAGTGTTCTGGACATTTACAATCAAGAAGGACAGGTATCAAATGACGAGCTTGGGTAGAGGATAGTAAAAGTCAAATCTAACAACTGAAGATTTAGTCTTCCCTCTTCTGATACATACAATGCAAAGACTATCCAATACTGCCCATAATGCATTGTCAAAGATTTGTCAGAGGTATCTGTTGCAACTTGGACATTATTTAGCTATTTCTTCTTAAAACTTCATTTTTTTTAAGTCATTCAAAATGATAAAATAAGAAAGAAAATAAAGATCAGCCTACCCAGGCTGAGAAGGTACAGTGCTGCCCTGGGAGTCATGTTGACGCACCTCCCCCGCCCTCAGCCTCAAGACTGGACAAGGAAACTGGAGGAATCGAGTATCTACTACACAGAAGCCTCACCCAAAACAGTGGGCATGACATCTCAGGGGCTTCCTATATTCCTTCCCAAGTCTAGCCAATCTTACTGGAGCTATTTTCCTACTGGGGCACAATCAAGACAAATAATAATAAGAACAGGATGGGTAAGTACTATGGGGAAATAAAGGAGAGAAAGATAAAAAAAAAGAGTCAAAGAAAGAGGGAACTGTTTTATTATATAAGAAATTCAAGGGAGTTCTTGATGATATATGATGTATAAGTGAACACTTCAATGAAGTAAAAAGGAGAGCAAACTACACAGATCTTTGGGCAAAGGGAAAGAGCACAGAAAAAGGCAGGCGTGCCTAATGCTCAAAGGACACAAGATGGCTGCTGGGAGAATGGTAGAAATAGTCCCCCAAATCTGAAGGAGGGGTAGAAATAAGACCTTATAAAAGTAAAGGACTAACTTCTTAGTACAGAAGTTTTGGCAGATTTGTGCAGAGACATGACCCGATGTTCCTTTTAAACACTTGCTGGCTACTACCTACTCTTTCAAAGCATTTTCCAGCCCTTTAAGCTTTATAACTTAAAATTTATTTGGGGGGATATAAATCAAAATACTAAGTCAAATACTGAAATTTCAAAGTCAGTCACCTTTTATTCTATTTGATTTTCAAACTATTTTCATAAGACAAATGGGTTCAGTTTAACTGAAGGGAAGATAGATGAAAAAGAATTACTATGATCTAATAGTAACACATATAACTGTAACACACTTCATAATTATTGTACATAATTATTGTTTATAAGAATAAACCCATTCCGGGACTGGAGAGATGGCCTAGTGGTTAAGAGCACCGACCGCTCTTACAAAGGACCCAGGTTTGATCCCCAGCACCCACATGGCGGCCGAGAGCCGTCTGAAAATCCAATTCCAGAACTCCAATTCCAGAACTCCAGTTCCAGGGGAATCCAACACCCTCTTCTGACCTCCACGGCATTGCACCACACTGGTGCACAAACCTGCATGCAGACAGTACATTGATACACATACAGAAATAAATTAAAAAAAAAAAAATTAAAAAAAAAAAGAATAAACCCATTCCTTAACAATTGATTGTACAATACAAACAATGCAAAAATTATAGGACGAACATAAAAGGTTGAATACAGAAATGGCTTAATAGCTTTTGAAATTAAGATTTCAAATGTATTAATGATACATACATAATACAATCCCTGACACTAAAATTGAATTTATCAATGAAGTTGGCTTTGTATTCCCTTAAATGGACATTTATCTAGGCTTGGTCTTCTAACCATGCATATTCCTAGATTCTGGAACTCATTATAAAAGAAAGAAAAATATATTGTGCCTGGGGAGGAAAAAAAATGATAAACGGAACTATGATGCTTAGAAGACTACTAAATCTTGTAATAAATTTTCAAATTTGGCTTAAATAAAATTCATCTCAATATGCAGTGGGCAGGCAAAAAGTCTGAGGATTTGACATATTTACAAGATAATAATGAGAGCACAGTTGTTTTCAGGTCACAAGGAATATAACATCAATGCTGCTCAGTTTGCCTTACAACTAGGTACTTGGTGCTAGCATCCACAGATGAGGGATACCATTCGTGGTTTGTTTTTCTGGGACTGTGTTACTTCACTTAACATAGTATCTTCTACCTGCAAATTAATTAACCTACCATTTACCTGCAAATTAATTAACCTACCATTTATTTTCAGACTTTGTATTTTTGGTATATGATGGTGAGTATATATCCATATTTCAGAGTAATATAAAATTAAAATGGAAAAATGCAAATCAAGAAATACAATATGGAAATAACATACAGTTTGTTTTCAGACTACATAATTTTAGTATAAGTGCTGGTGTAACTTAGCCTTTCTGGGTGCTTAACGACCATACTTAATGCCCACACCAATTTGGCCAAGGAACCTAAGGGATAACTTTGTTCCTTGCCCTCAGACGTCAACTAAGTCTCAGGGGACTATGCATGGGGGCATCTCTTGAAATGTCCTGCAAATGTGAGTCACCATTCTTCCTGTATAGGGAGGCCTTGGAGATCCACTAATGGGACTTCAGCCAGTGTCCAGTCTATAAAGAGGAAAGTGCGCTCATGGTTCAAAACGAGAAGCCTGGTTTATCAAGACTTGATTTTGTCCTCGAGTGGATGGAATTGGTAAATGAAAAGCCAAAAGGAGCCAGGGGCTCCCACCCCCCTCCCCCCAAAAAACCCAAGTGACCCCTGAGGACCAGATCCTCAACTGGCCTTGAGAAAACAAAAACCCTGGTTAATCTGGGCTAACTGTGTGGCCTTAAGCATCTAAAAGGAAAGTATAACCAGAAATAATCAGTAAGACCTGAGAAATTGTACTTCAGATATAAAATTTGAGATCTTAGTAAAAAGACAAAAAGAAAAAAAAGAGAGAGAGCACTGTTGTTTTGCCTGTCTTCAATTCTTACTGGCAAGTGCATCTACCTTGTGGCTGCCACTGCTTTTGCCATCCTTCAAAGACATGAGACACAGCTGTTTAACCCTCCAATGTGGACAGAGGATTCATATCTCACCAAGAATCCTCTAAACCATCAATGCCAGATGGGGACTGCTGGGATATTCAGCTTGTGGGCTGAGTAGCTTCTGGGGTTTCAACCTCTTCAGAGTATAGACTGCCATTGTTGGACAACCCAGGCTGTATCATGGAAGCCAGTACAGGAAGATCAAGACAGGATGCTGCACCTCATTTGGGTGACCATGGGAAGGAAAGACCCCAGTGTGGAACACAAGGGCAGGACTGATGGTTGTTTGGGCTTGCCAAGGAGGAGCCTTCAAACACTTTCTTATGGAAAACATGACATCTTTTAGCAAAAAAAAAAAAAGAAAAAAGAAAAAGCCTCCAACAGATATATGTGTGTGTATACATTATATATCTATATTATATACACATATATACATATATATACATATATATATATACATATATATATGCAAGTTGGAGAGAGCAACAACAACAAAAGAACTGGGGGAAAAAAAAGACTGAAACAGTGAAGTTCTCCCCAAAACAATAAGCCTTTGTTTGCAAAAAAAAAAACTCAGGAAAGACTCAGAGAAAGATGCAGGACATGTATGGCAGAATGCATGAACTCAGGTGGGGTGGGGGCATGGAAAGGGAAATAACTCTAAATTGGATTGAGAAATGATGTATGATGTATGGAAAAAGTTTAATAACAATAAAAAAGATAATAATGAATTGAATATTAAGTCAGAATCAAAACTAAAAAGCAATTCTTCACATATAAGTTAGTTCCTAGTCAAAATCAAAATACAAAAATAAATTTTAAAAATGGAGCTCTCGCCGGGCATGGTGGTGCATGCCTTTAATTCTAGCACTTGGGAGGCAGAGGCAGGCGGATCTTTGTGAGTTCAAGGCCAGCCTGGTCTACAGAGTGAGTTCCAGGACAGCACAGCTGGGACTACAGGGAGACCCTGTCTCAAAAAGAACAAAAAAAAAAAAAAAATGGAGCTTCTCACGTACTGGGCGTGGTGCACACACCTTTAAAATCCTAAAGCACTTGGGAGGCAGAGGCAGGCAAGATCTTTGTTGAGTTCAAGGCCAGCCCTGCAGCTCTCTTCACAATGATGAAATGCTGGAAGCAACCAAAATGTCCCTCAAGCTGACGAGTGGAATAGAGAGACTACTCATGGATTCTTGCATGCAGTAAAGAAAGATGACATCACAGCTTTGCAGGAAAATGGCTTGGAGCTAGAGGACATCAATGCTGAGTGAAGTAACACAGTCNAAAAAAAAAAGATCTAAAGGTTTGGGATATAGAGAAGGCACTGTTTACTATATTCCCATAACTTTTTGTGTGTGTCCACAAGTGTGTGCAGGTGTGTGTGTGCAGGTGTGCATGCACATGTGCACATGTAAGCCAAAGGGTGTTCTGCCTTATTCCTGAGAGAGGCTCTCTCACTGAACCTGAAGCTTGCTGTTTTCATTAGGCTGGCCAGCAAGCTGACCTCCCAGGATCCTCCTGTCTCTGTCTCCCAATGCTGGGGGTTACAGGCATCTGGCCTTGCCATCTTTTATATGAGTAATGGGGATTTGAACTCAAGATATATATAGCAAGTACTTTTACCCACCTCTCCCATCCTCACTTCTCATCCACACAAATCTACAGCTTTCAGGAGTAATTTTCAAATTAACTCATCTTGGGCAAAATGGGCAAAGACTGAGCACTTAGCAAGTAAGCAAACAATCCTAGATTTCTTTTGAGTTTGTGCAAACACTACTTATAAGACATTTCCTGCTCTTAAGTATTAAGAGATGAAGACAGGAAAAAGCTTGCCCTATCAAAGCAAAGATTATTAAGAAAGCCGAAAATCTCACAAATTCTGGACCTTAATAGTTTAGATACCAACTTTGCTTAAATAGTCTAGAGAACTCTGAACTCATTAATAGAGGCCTATCCCCATTGTTGCCCCTTCCCCCTTCCTTGTGGTACGAGGTATTGAACCTAGAGACTCTAGCATGCCACGCAAGCACTTTACCATTAAGCTGTTATGTCCAGCCCCTTTACTAGTTTTTTGAGAGTCACTCTTTTGACTAGACCAGCTTTGAATTTGCAGTGATCCTCCTACTCTGGCCTCCTGAGTGCTGGGACTACAATGTAAGCCGTCATGCCCAGCTACTGTTGGCTACTTAACAGCTATTTACTAAATAATTTATCTAATGAAAACTTTATGTGAATCTGAAGACTATCTCTACATTTTTTTCCACAGAACCACACAAAGCTAAATCTCCATGGAAACTATCTACACTCCTCCCTAATATTCAATGCAAAGCATCCTAACAATCTGTATAGATATTACATGATATTACACTATAAGATCCTCCAAATCGAACAGTACAAAATAAGCTTGTCCATGTGGCACTGAAACATACACCATCTGATAAGCTAACCAGATCATCTCTAAATCTCTATTTTAAGAATTTATTAAATATATTTATATTCCTTTGAAATTGAGCTCCCACTTGCCTCCTCATGGTGCCGGGGATTAAAAAAAATTTCTAATTATCTCTTATGTTTCTAATTAGCTCAATATTTACTTAAAATAGGATTCTGTGGTCTCTAGATAAATTCAGTAACAAGAGCTTCCAAAATATTTCAAATTCCAAAACTTGACAATTGTATTTCATTTACAATAAAACTACAGTGCCATATATGTTTTCTTAAAATCTATAAAATCCATAAAATTACATCCTTTAGCAACATTTTTACTAAGAATTCTTAAGGAAATTTTTACACAAAAAAATGAAATACAAACAAAGGGATACAAAGCATCTCTTCTATGATAGCAAAAAGAACAACAAAAATCCAAAGTACTTATGGTTAGAGAAAGAAAACAGGGAAAAATCAGACCTATTAAAATATATTTGTGGCCGGGTGTGGTGGTGAACCCCTTTAATCCCAGCACTCAAAAAGACCAAAAAAACAAAAAACAAAAACACTATAAAAAGAAAAATAACAAAAGGCTGGGTGTGATGGCGCACACCTTTGATCCCAGCACTTGGGAGGCAGAGGCAGGTGGATCTCTGTGATTCCAAGGCCAGCCTGGTCTACACAGTGAATTCCAGGCCAGCTGGGGCTACAAGGAGACCCTGTCTCAAAAAGACCAAAAAAAAAAAAAAAAGTTTAATATATTGAGGAACCCAGAGATGAGAAATCTATTGCATGTGCTAGAAAGAGGTCTCAGTGGTTAAGAGCACTGCCTGCCCTAGCAGCTAACAACCTTCAGGAGCTCCAGTTCTAGGGGCTCTGATGCCCTCTTCTGGCCTCCATGAGCATCACATGACATGGGTGCACTTACATGCAGGCAAAACACTCATATGTGGGAATGACTTTTATTAACGGATACGATCTGGACTAATGACTTTTAATTAACCCCAGCAAAACCATGCGCTCTTGTGTCTTGTGACCTTGGCACCTGATCTCATTTCCTAGGCAACAAAAATTTGGTATTTCACTCAAAACAATATGAATGAATGAATGAATGAATGAATGAGGGTATGCTTGAGCATTAACAGGTCAGAATGAAAAAGTGGCACCCCATCTTCACTGGACACAGTGGAAATTGAGAAGGAAGGTGATCTTGGATGAATGAAACATTCTAGAACTAGGGATGAAAAGGCTAGATAATGTGTTAAGATTAGGGTGGAGCCATGCTTGTACTTCCCCAACTGAAGGTAGAGAAAAAAACCATTTTGAGTAAAATTATGTGTGGGGTCCGATTCAAGACAGTTCCAGAGACAGAGTTCCAACAAGACAGACTATCAGCACAATTCCAGGAGACAGCTGGTTCTAAGAGACAGCTAGGAGAATGAATGTCCTCGAGTTCCAACCCACTCTTAAAAACTAAATTTAAGAGTTAGGCTGCTATTTTTTTCAGGTGATCATAATGTCAGAGTAGTAATACCATATTCACACACATAAAATAAAAATAAAGAGAAATTAAAAACTATTCTAGGTTATGGTGATAAATATAGGTAATATGTAAAAGGGCTGGCAGTTTTGTGGGCGATTTTTTTTTTCTTCTTCAAAATTTCTCTGACATTATGGCTGCCTATTTTTAAATTAAAAATGGAAAACGAAGCTATTTCCAAACAATCTAATCCTAAGATCTAAAAGGAGAATAACACATGTTGCTAAACTTAAAAGTGCCATTAACTAAATTTCATGTGGCTGAGATTGTTAAGATAGAAATACTAAGTCCATTTACATTGTTAGAAAGCTTGCTAAATCTAAAACATGCACTAAGATGCCATTTTGGTGATCTGAGGGATTTCGTGTCATCTCATGGTGTTAATTATATAACCTCCCCATATTTCTAGAACTAAAACAGTTATTTTTGCCTGATCACATTTCTGAAACCCAAAACTGGTGGGCAAGGACTACCAGGCAGGTCCAACCTGCAGCCTACTGGCCATATGCATCCCAGGATAACTATGACTAGAGCCCAACACAAAACCATAAACTTACTAAAACCTTATGAGGTTTTTAAAAATGTTCTTTATCTTGTAACTCAAGTGCACAGTTCTCAGCATGAACGTTGTAGATAACAAAGTTGCACTGCAATGTCAAATGCTAGTCAACATTTGGAAGTTGTTACATATTATAATGAAATAAAGTATTTACATATGCCAAGTGCCAAACATTTATAGTTGAACCCATAAACACCAAAGGCAAAATGTAACTAGCAAATAGGGAGAAAAATCTATAAACCTGTAGAAAATGAAGAGAGAAGCAGGAAAAAAATTATACTGAACTAGGAGGATCACTGACCAGTATGTAAATTAACAGGAAAACAACCCTTCCTATTCTCAGTCTTGAGTCCAGGATTTTCACATGTGTCTTAATTAGAGTTCATCTAGGAGGGAAAAAATTTATCTTTTGTCCCCTGGCAGAGAGAGAGCTGCCCATACACTTGAGTTAAGAACTTTTATCAGAGAAGTAGCAAAGTGTCTAGATTTGCTCCAAATCTAATTCCTAAATGTTCCCTGAGGGCTAAGATAAACCACAGTTGAACCTAAGAATTACTGAGAAAGGACTGGAAATAGAAGCCAACAGCTCTATCTAACTGATAGTTTTCTACAGGCTAACTGCCAGTAGAAAACAAAGGCCTGGAATACCAGCACTAGAAAGATAGAAGAGAATGATCCAGAGGAATTCAAGGTTATCCTCAGCTTCCTAGCAAGTTTAAGACCAGCCTGGGCTATGCAAGTCTCTTTGTCCAAAAAAAAAAAAAATCACCAACTAAACAAAAGATGTTCATCAGTTATCTCCATCATTAGACCAGATATATGGAAAGAGCTAACATTAATCTCTACTATCAACCACGAACTAAGGTAAGTTTGAGGTCTGTACAGGACTGAGGTTAGAATGAAATCTACTACCTACCAGTTTAAACAGTGCATTAATATGATCAGAATAAGTTCCCTTGTCCCCACTACACTCATATTTATTTCCCATTTTCCTCATAATGAGGGTAGAAAATAAAAACTGAATGAAACAGTAAGAAAGCAAACAGAAAAAAAAACAAGGAGTTGTAACGAGAATGTACAGATAAAGGAGAGTATCGAGGTATTAGTAGTAAGAATTTTTAAAAAACTGGGCTGGAGAAATGGCTCAGCAGTTAAGAACACTTACTGATCTTGGAGAGGACTCAGGTTCAAGTCTCAGCATCCACATTATGGCTAACAAACATCCTTAATTAGTTTCAAGTGATCCATCACCCTCTTCTGTCCTCTATGGGCATTGGGCACATGTGGTGCACTTAAATACATGCAGGAAAAACACTCAAGACACATAAAATTAAAAAAAAAATAATTTAAAAAGTGTTTTTAAGAATTTAAAAAACTAGAGCTGGAGAGATGGCTCAGAAGCTAAGAGCCCTGGCTGCTCTTGCAGGTCCAGTTCACATGATAGCTAGTAATAGTCCACAACTCCAGTTCAAGAGGATCCAACACTTTCTCCTGGCTTCCGACGGCACTGCACACATGTGGTGTACTTACATACAAGCAAAACCCTCATACACACAAAATAATAAATAAATAAATAAATAAATAAATAAATAAATAAATAAACAAGCCCCAAAACGTAACAACTGACAACTAGACTAGGGTCTATTAGCAATGGAACCGCCTGCCTCTGCCTCTCGAGTGCTAGGATTAAAGGCATGTGCCACCATGCCTGGCTATAATCAGCACATTTACCCTTAGGAAAAGCCCAATGAAAACAAAATTTTCATCAAAAGGCAAGCACATTTGAAGAACAGAAGTCCCTAATGACTACAAATTTCCAATTATACTAACTCAGGTTTCACTGTGAAGAAAAAACTACCAGTTGAATTCCAGTGTAGACTTATTAAAGTACCCTCTTCTGAGTAACATCAAGGTTAAGTGACCCTTTCCTACTCTCCCATACCCCTTCTTTCCACATTCCTGATGACTACAGACCTCCTACTGAAAATAGTCTTTGTTCAGACAGGCTCTAACAAAGCTGTCTCAGCTTTAGCTTTCTTTCACAAAACAGTTTCATGCTCTTTTGCCCTGTGCCAACTAACTAACTGATTCTCAAAACTAGCTACACTTGAATAGCAAGACGACTTTTTCAAAGGCTAGCTACTGATTTCAACTCATTTTATTCACAATAATCATGAGTGAAAATTAAAGGGCAATATGGATCAACCTCAATCCTGATATACAGGTAGTAGAATCACCTAGAAAGTTTCGTGAAACTAAATGGGCCCCAAATGATGAATGAATGTAGAAGCTTATTACTACAGATATCTTCTCTGAGTAGCTGGATAACAACATCCGCTGCCGTCAAGAAGATGAAGGCAGGACAACTGTTATGATCATCATCTACAGAGAACCACAAAGGCAAAACCCTAAGCTCTTTAAAGAAACCTTTTAGAGTAAATGGCAAAAAGCATAACTTCTTAGTCTACTTTGTATTTTATTTTATTTATTTTTATATGTGTATGAATGTACTGTCTGCATGTAGGTTTGTGCACCCGTGTCATGCAATGCCACAGAGGTCAGAAGAGGGTGTCGGGTTCCCCTGGAACTGGAGTTAAAGATGGTTCTCAGCCGCCATGTGGGTGCTGGGGATCGAACCCGGGTCCTCTACAAGAGTAGTTGGCGGTGCTCTTAACCGCTAGGCCATCTCACCAGCCCCTGTTAGTCTATTTTGAAAAAGCTCCAGATAAACTCTAGAATGTCCTCCAGTACACTCAAACAATGCTTATATCTAAAATGGTTAATAAGCTTTTCTTATAATCCCAGTAAGATAGGACTGCCAAGAATTCAAGGCTAGCCTGGGTTACATAGCGAGTTCCTGGTCAGCCTTGGCACAGTATGAGAGATTCTGTCTTGTAAAAAACAAATGAACAAACAAAATCTCTTCGGCCTGGCAATGGTACATTACTACAATCCCAGCACTCTGGAGGCTGAGGAAGAATCATGAGCTCAAGGTCAACAGAATGAGTTCAAGTTTGAGGCCAGCCTGAGCTATACAGGAAGAACCTGTCTCAAAATAAAACAAAAACAAAACCTCTCATAGATCAAATATACCCAGTCAAGGTAACAAGACAAAACTGATTCACCATCAGCAAAATTTCTCTTTCCTAGTTTAAAAATAACAAGACGAGGGGTTCGAGAGATGGCTCAGCAGTTAAGAGCACTGACTGCTCTTGGAGAGGACACAGGTTCGATTCCCAGCACCCACCTGGCAGCTAAGAACTGTCTTTAAGCCAGGCATGGTGGTGCACCCCTTTAATTCTAACACTCGGGAGGCAAGAGGCAGGCGGATCTCTGTGAGTTCAAGGCCAGCCTGGTCTACAGAATGAGTTCCAGACCAGCTGGGACTGAAGGAAGACCCTGTCTCAAAAATTAAATAAATAAATAAATAAATAAATAAATAAATAAATAAATAAATAAAGGAATAAAGGAAGGAACCATGTAACCTAGCACAATAATACCATACTTAACTATATTTCTGAAAAATGTTTTATAAATTCCATTAATGAAAATGTTTAAAATATTTGATTAAATGAGGCAAATTACAAGTACTGTTGACAATTTTCTTCCATTTATTGATCCATTTGTTATATTAGAAAGGATTCCCTTAGCCGGGCATGGTGGCACATGCCTTTAATCCTAGCACTCGGGAGGCAGAGGCAGGCAGATCTTTGTGAGTTCAAGGCCAGCCTGGTCTACAGAGTGAGTTTCAGGACAGCTGGGGCTACAGGGAGACCCCGTCCCGAAAAGACCAAAAAAAAAAAAAAAAAAGATTCCCCTTTATTTGGTCTACCTAATTAAAAAACAGCTTTTTTTCTGTTTTTTTTTTTTTTTTTAAAAGTCAGGGTCTCAGTGCTGGCTGACCCAGCCTGAATCTCAGAGATCTGCCCACCCCTGCCTCCTGGGTGCTAGAATTAAAAGCTTATACGCCCCCATGGCCAGCCTCACTCATCTTCTAGGTCTCTGTTGCTACTTCTAGAGACCTTCCTCAAATACAGGTTACACATCTCAGTTCCATGCCCCTACTAGCACTACCACCACCAAAGCATTTCAGCACTAATAGGTGCTAAAATTTTGCAGAAGAATAAGGTCAAAAGTAAAGTTGTCAGCATAGCTTCAAAGTGGTAGAGAAATCAGTCCTTCAGATTAGGTTGCAATAGTAACTATGTGGTAAAGGGGAGGTGGCATTCAGGAGAGGCATTAATGAGAAATCCCCATGGATGAGTTCTCATGGAGGAGTAAGGCAATACAAATCGTCTCAAAGTTCTATGTCAGCCAACCAAGACTCTAAGACTGTATATTGATTATTTTCATAAGGCCTATGATTGGTTTACAACTCAGATTAATCAATTAAAAAATGAGTAACATATTATTTCACTTGATTAATACACTGGGTGGGTCTCACCTGTCATGGGATCAAACAGCTGATTAGCTTCTAAGTCTGTGAAAGTACTGCTACAGACAGGACATTTGAAGGAAGCCCGGTTGGTAGAATTTCTCTCATCTGTTTCAATCCTCCTTCTCATGTGGTCCAATTTATATTTTACCACATTAACAAGAGTGCGATAATTAATAAAGTAGTAGTTATGACGAGTAGTTTTCCCATCTGCAGCTGTCTCCACCCTCATTCTGCATTTGATGAACTTGTCGCCTTTTAAATTATTCAAGACCGATCGAAGCTGCTTCCGATCAAACTTGAGCAGCTCCAGCATGTCCTCTTCTTTTACACAGGGGTTCCGGATCAAGATGTCCAAGGCCAACACATGCTCAATGCCATAAAAACCCCGGATCACATATTTGGCTAATCTCTTCAATGCTGCTGGAACCTCAGTGAGGACATCTGGGTCTGCCATCTTAGCAGCAAACTTCAATTTTCACTGAATTCAGAAAAAAAGGAGATTAGTCGGCATGAGGACATGATCATCATTTCAAATCTACAACAATAAACGTCTTACAGGCAGCCAGTAGCCATCATGATTCTTAAAGTGCCAGGAAGGTATTCAAACATGAAATATTTCTAACACTTAAGCATTTAAAAGGGAAAATCAGGATTTTCCTCTAGAGTACACAAAAAACTATCCCTAAAGAGCTTGCTGTAATCTGTAAATGGTTACTTTCATCATCAACAGTGTGCTCTATCCCGAAAAGCTACTAATTATTTCTGACAATGATGCTTTATATCAATCCACTTTATTTCAGAAAGAGAAAGGGCATGCTCTAAGAGTGCTCACTCTTCTCAATACTCCAGCTCTCTAGGTACAGCTGGAAATCCCCTGAGAAACCTAACAGTTACCATAAACACATACTTAATGTCTTTATTTTGTATGTGCATGTGTTTTATTGAGGATTAGACCCGGGACCTCAAACACAGTAGCCAAGTGTTACTGAGCTGTATCCTCAGACCTCATTTATTTTAATTAAAACTTTTCTGCTAAGATCCAAGAATGTTTTACATAGTCATGTTTTCACAACAGAATCACAACTCAATAAACATGTAACTGCTAGTTGGAGTGTCTGACAAAATTAACAATTTTGTAGTAACTTACGCTTTACTAGTCTTGAAAGGTTAAATCTATCTGATAAGTAAATACCTTCTAGATTAAAAAATGAAAGAAGTGGGGAACACAGAAAAAAAATAACCAAGACATCCTTAAAACTAGGTCTCTTGGAGGGCAAAACAGAAGCTAACTGTAGATAGCTTCATGTGACTGTTAAAATCTGGTGGGCTTTGGAATCCAGAGACAGGCTGGATTTCAGTAGCTATGTGAGCCTGACTAAATCTTTAAACAAGTTCAAGCCATGTTTTACTGTCTGTGAGGGAAAATGCTGAGATTAATGATAATGTAAGTAAGGTCCTTAAGAGGACTTATTAACTGGAACAGTTTCCATATAAATTTAATACATTTCAAGTTAAAACTATCCGGGCTAAAAAAAACCATCCAGGCTATCTACACAGACCCCATCTAGTGAAATTTCCCTATGAAATAAAAAAAAAAAATTGACAGATATCACACTGAATTATTTCAATGAATAATCATTATTTTTCATACTAGTTTCAGTTGAATCTTTTATTTGAAATTTTAAGTTATGAGCCCTATCAGATTTAATGCTTTTTGTAAGAAATGTTACTATATCCACAGTATTATAAAGAAGGGAATTCCTAAATAACTAATGTACACACACCTACTGGGGGTTTATGAGGCCATACCTATAATAAAGGAAACATTACAATAAAGGAAAGTTATTTAAATATATTTTTAGAAGCCCACACTACACACATGAGATGACAAAATAGCACCTAGATTTACCCAGGTCCAAACTTGCAACCCTCAAGCCTAAACTCATAAGAATGCCTGGGTTCGGCAGCTTTGTGCAGTCTGGCTGGAAGTCACTCAGGCAGGTACTTTTTGGGGTGGACTGTCTCCTGTGCTGCTGCTAGGGGGTCACGTCTCTGAGGCCTTCTAGGCGGGACCGCCCTTCGACTTTGGAGCTGGGACCAGAGGAACGGGTTTGGGTTGGTGCCTCTACAGCTTTGTGCAGGCTGGCCGGAAGTCACTCAAGCAGGTACCAGGATGTGGGCTAGGTCAGGCATATACCACAACCCCCCCCTGCCGCTGCCGGAAATCGGTGAGAATCCAAGTGGACTTTTTTTTGGAGAACCTTCAGAACAAGAAGAGAAGAGTGACTTAGGCTTCCAATATCCAATACATAAACAAAATTGAAAGCCTGAAACCTAGACAAGTCAATACTCCATAAACAAGGAGGAAGAAAGGGGAAAAAAAAAAAAAAGCATCTGAAGGAGGAAAGCAAAACCATCCGCTAACATAGGGAAAAGGCATTTGTGATCTGAACCACAAAAGGGAAGCCCACATGCCAGGGACACGACGAAGGGAAGACATGGGAAAGGCACAGGATAATCACGCACCAGGCTCTAACAAACCTGTAGGGAATAACTACAACGGGATGCCCTTGGAGCAGACCCAAGGAACAGATCTCAGAGGAATAATTGCAGACCTACGCAGAGAAATTAAAGAAAGTAAAGAAGAATTCAGAGAACTAAAGAGACAGAATGAAAAACTCAAAAAGGACCTAGAGGGATACAATGACAAACTTCGGAAAGAACTAAAGGAACAGACTGACAAACTCCAGAAAGAACTAGAGGGAGAAAAAAACAAACTCCGAAAGGAAGTAGAAATACTGAAAGAAGTAAGGAGCACCAAGAAGAGATTGAGAAGTTCAAAAAGGAAATGGAAATACTAAAGAAAACACAGGAGGAAATGAAAAAGGAATTAGAATACACATCCAATCAAGAAGAAAGGAAAGGAAAAAGCCTCAGAAGTAGAATAGAGGAAGCAGAACAAAGAATATCAGATCTGGAAGATAACACAGAGTAACTAAAAAGCTCAAATAAAGATTATGAAAAGTTTAAAAATACACAAAAGTGGAACAACCAGGAAATATGGGACACTATGAAAAGATCAAACCTCTGAATCATAGGAACAGAGGAAGGAGAATAGTATGGATCAGATCTTCAACAGAATAATAGATGAAAATTTCCCCAAACTAAAAATAGACAAACCCATACAAATGCAAGAAGCACATAGGACTCCAAATAGACAAGATCAGAAAAGAAACTCCCCATGCCATATCATAGTTAAAATGCTAGATGCCCAAAACAAAGACAAAATTATGAGGGCTACAAAAGAAAAACAAGTCACATACAAAGGGAAACCCATCAGAATTACAAATGACTTCTCAGCTCAAAATATGAAAGCAAGAATAACATGGAACAAAGCATTCCCAGTGATAAAGGACTGTGGATGCCAACCCAGCAAAAATGTCGACTACAGTTGAAGGAGAGAGAAAAATCCTCCATGACATAAACAAGATGATGGGATACATGTCTGGAAAATCAACTCTTCATAAAATACTTGAAGCAATTCAAAGGGCAGAAGAGAGGAGGAACAATCCTCAAACACCTAGGAAAAGAAAGTAATAAAAACATAACCATAGGAGCAAAATCAGAGGCTAGAAGTCCAGATGGATAATAAAGTGAAAGGAAGAAACACCCATCTTTCAATTATAACCTTAAATATTAATGGGCTAAACTCCCCAATCAAAAGGCATAGACTGGGAGAATGGATTAAGAAACAAAACCCATCTATATGCTGTCTACAAGAAACCCATCTCAATTTCAAGGATAGGCACCAACTTGAGATGAAGGGATGGAAGAAAGTATTCGAAGCAAATGGTACGAAAAAGAAAGCGGGTGTGGATATTCTAATAGCAGACAAAATAGACTTCAAAGCAAAAGAAATCAAAAGAGACAAAGAGGGCCATTACATCTTTATGAAAGGAACAATTGACAATGAAGATCTCACAATCATGAATATATATGCACCAAACACCAATGCACCAAACTTCATAAAGACAATTCTTCAGGATCTCAAGGCACAGATTAACACCAGCACACTAATAGTAGGGGACTTCAATACCCCATTAAGTCTCATAGACAGATCAACAGGACAAAAGATAAACAGAGAGACAACTGAACTAAATGAAACAATACACCAAATGGACCGCATAGACATCTATCGAATATTTCACCCAAACACCAGAGAATACACTTTCTACTCAGCACCTCACGAACATTCTCCAAAATAGACCATATACCAGGACACAGAAAAAAACTCAATAAATATAAAAAGATTGAAATTATCTCATGCATTCTATCAGACCACAGTGCAATAAGACTCAATATCAACACCAGAATAAACCCTACAACCTACAAGAACACATGGAGACTAAACAACACTCTCCTGAATAATGAATGGGTCAAGGAAGAAATACAGAAAGAAATAAAAACATTCCTGGAACTGAATGACAATGATAAAACAACATGGAAAAATCTATCGGACACTTCAAAAGCAGTTCTAAGCGGGAATTTTATAGCTCTAAGTGCCTACATTAAAAAAAGAGAAAGAGCACAAGTGAATGATCTAACACTGCAGCTAAAAATACTTGAGACACAACAACAAAAGAACCCTAAACGGAGCAAACAAGAAGAAATAACAAAAAATCAGAGCAGAGATCAATGAAATAGAAACAAAGAAAACCATACAAAAAAAAAAAATCAATGAATCCAAAAGTTGGTTCTTTGAGAGAATAAACAAGATAGACAGACCTCTAGCCCAGTTAACCAAAAGAAAGAAGGAACAACTCCAAATCAATAGAATATG
>VZQC01006841.1:2249705-2292205 GCA_009823505.1 Rhizomys pruinosus
CCTGTGCATACAAGCTTCTCCAACTGGACTATGGGAACCTTGGGTTGTTCAAAATTTGGACATAGATACTTGCAAAATGCACCAATTACCTAATTGTATGACATACTGAGTAACATCAATGTTATCTGCAAACAACTGTGTCATTATATTGTAGAATCCCTTAAAAATCAACAACAAAACAACAACAACAAAAAAAAAGAATACCAACCCTGCCCCCAATCCCAGTTTTCTTTCAGCTGGTATAGAAGGATCAGATAAGGTATCATACCAAGTAAAAGTGAATTAGATGGCTCTAATATGTGACAACAGTCCCTGCTCTCAATAATCTGTGTCCTTGGCCGTTTATATTCTGCAAATGAACATCCTGGATGGACAGGTCCCTGTATTACTTGTTCAACCTGTTTCCTTGGTCTCAGTGTAAGGGACTCTTCAACAGTTTGAGGCTTTAAACCTCTTTTGGTCTTTTCAAGACAGGGTCTCCCTGTAGCTCCAGCTGTTTGTAGACCAGGCTGGCCTTGAACTCACAAAGATCCACCTGCCTCTGCTTCCCAAGTGCTAGGATTAAAGGCGTGTGCCACCACGCCGGGCTTCCCAGTTCCATTTCTTAGTGTGGTCCCAGAAAGTCCACAGCCTCAGTTTCTTCACATATAAAGTGATTAAAAATGCCTTTCTCATGCAGTTAACGTGTGGATTAAATAACAAGTGGGTCTGTTCCCACGGCTGACCTAAGAGTTCCATTAAGTACTGGCATTCAAAATCAGACTCCCTATTAACTGGCTCTGATGTCAAGAAAAGGATGAAGTGAAGTGCAAGTTGGGGAGCTGTGGTAGTAACAGGAGCTGTAGTAACAAAACCTAAACTTAGGAAGAAAGAAAAAAATTCCAAGGACAAGATCAAGGATATTGGAAACCAGGGTAGGAAAAAAATCGTAAACAGCTCTGTTCTGAGCAGCTGTGATATAGAAAAGTACCATGAGAAATAGGTAACATCCGAAGAGTAAACCATAGAAACAAGCCAGAGGCATTCCTTTAGAAACCTATCTTTGATGAAATACCATGATATTCCTTTGAAGATACCTACTAGATATAATCATTAACTGAACTAATAAACCCGAAGCTCAATCAAGGTACCTTGTTCAAAATCTTGCATTTTGAAATGCTCCTTCCCCAACCATGATGAATCAAGATTACTCATCTCTAGATTTCTTAAGCTACATAGGTCTGAGTTCTGAAACTGGAGCCCCACAGAGAGTTTATAACATTTTATGAATTACTTATCAATATTTAAAAATCATGGGTTCACATAAATTTCAATTTCCGGCTCCTTTTGAAAGTTAGAAATATGTGAAAAAAAAGTGAGCCTGTGTTCCCCACGTGGAAACAAAAGCTGTAACTTCCACAGCAATTGACACAAGAAAGGAGCTTCTGTAGTCTAGGGAGACTTCTTGGTGTGTGATAATTAAGTCTTTATTTCTCTTGTATCTTCACAGTATTATCAGTCATCTCCCGACTTCACCTCCTTCACTATCCAGTCCAGACCCACATGTATTCTAATCTTACATTCATGGACTTCTGGGCCCCAAATGAGAAGAAACAAAGTTGAAAAGAAATACATTCCATCCCCTTTACCCTCCTCAGACACACACCAACATAGCCTTTCCCTCTGTCCTCAAGGCTTTTAAGTGATATTTCCAAGCCATATTCCCCACAGTAGCATATAATGCTCTCTTTTCACATCTCATTAGCTCTTTCCCATTCTTGTACTTTTTCTATGTCTGTCTGTAATACCAGGGACTTCATTCTGTTCACTAACTCCAGAAAGAAGCACGCCTAGTTGGGTACTTAAATAAAACTTTCAATCCATCTCCTGGGCACTTCATCCTGCCAGCTTCCACACAACTTTGCTCCACGCCTACATCCCCAGTAAGGACAGCCATAAGCTATTCTCTCCTTAAACTTCCTTAAACTTAGAACTGTTTTTATAAGAACGTGACTGGATTAAATTTGTGATTCTGAAAAGGGTATGCAGCCTGGACAGTGGGGAATAATAAAGAGGAAGCGGGTCGCACAGTTAGACTTTCACTATCAATACTGCTTCCCCACCTCAAAAAGAACTTGGATTCTGCACATCCACTGCAGTTTTCTCTTACGGGATTTCCTGAACTCTCCACCCCTGGGTAGGTCTGCCATCAGTGGCGCTCAACGGTCTGGACTCCGAGAACCCCACTCGCAGCCAGACGCGTCAGGGGGCTTCCAGGACCGCACTCCAAACCGCCGGGGCTGTTCTACTCCCTCCCCCCTCCCGCCCCCAAGGTCGCACATGGGCCGCTCCGGGCCAATGGCTCTTCAGAAGAACAAGAAGAGCGGGGCAAGAGGATGGTCACGGCGGGGGTAACCAAAAAAAAAAAAGAAAGAAAGAAAGAAAAAAACACACAAGGAGGGACAGACAGGGCAAACCGTGAAGACCACGCCGGGCCAGAGAGCAAGGGAAACGGAACAAGGCTTTACCGAATGGCTCCTCGAACACTGCCACTACGGCTGCCCTCAGCGCCACAACTACCGGCTTCAACCAGCCCACGCCACCTGCGCGACAAAGAAAACGCCTAATTCCTGCGACCACTTTGAAAGCCACGCGTTCATCCGCCTGGCCACAGAGCCTTCACTCTAAACAGTCCAGCTCCGGAAAGCCAATGAGACGTCAGGACCCGCCCTCTGAGCCCTGCTCTGATTGGTCAAAAATCCTGGATCATTAGCCCGGAGGAGCTCGTGGCAAGATGGCGTCTCTGGATCGGGTGAAGGTTCTGGTGTTGGGAGACTCAGGTGAGCGGCTCATCCCACCTCTGGGACTCCCGACACTCCGGAGTTGCTCAGTACCGCTCTCTCCCGTTTACCCCCAATATCCTGGCTCTTGTGTCCATGGCCCCTCCCTTTCAAGGCCTTTAAGACTACACTTCCCAGAGGACCTTGCTCCATTTGACGTGGAGCTTGTGGGTGCTTCTCCGCCTTCGGGTCTTTTTACCAAGGCTCCTGGCGACCCTAGCTGTGGGTACACCAGCCATTCTTTTATTAGGCATAGTAAGCCTTCAGAAGTTAGTAGCCGGTACCTTCAGGAGACTTTGTTCGTTAAGTCGGATGTGTAATAAGGATGCACTGGCAAGCGCTTTATGTATATTAACTCCCATAATTCTAAAGTCAAACCTTTAACTCCATTCTCTACAAATGATAAAAGTGAGGTGAACAGATTTGAATCCAGAGCCCTCGCAATTAGTAGTAAGCTGTATTATGCAATTAAATATTAGGTGGTAATCATGATTATCTTTTTGACTTGTTCTCATTTAATAGCTGAAAACTATTAGAACATAGGTGTCGTGTTGTATGGAATAAAATAACTAGATAAAGACCGCACTCTGTAGCTCTTAGAACTTAATGCTAACCCTAGTTTAATTCTAGTGTTAAAATTGTTTTGCCATGGGGGCTGGAGAGATGGCCTAGCGGTTAAGAGCACCGACTGCTCTTGCAGAGGACCCGGGTTCGATCCCCAGCACCCACATGGTGGCTAAGAACCATATGTAACTCCAATTCCAGGAGAACTCCAGTTCCAGGGGAATCCGAGACCCTCTTCTGACCTCCGCGGCATTGCACGACACGGGCGCACAAACCTACAGGCAGACAGTACATTCATAAAAAAATAAAAAATAAAAAATTGTTTTGCCACCTTGGACATTTTATAACTACAGTTGAAGTCCTTATTTCCCCTCCCATCTCATTACCGTTCTCTTTCCCATCACTCATAAACCCCAACCCTCCTTACAAATTTTAATAACTCTAGCCAGGCTTTTTTTTTTTTTTTTTTTTTAATTGTAATAGGGGTGAGACATGCGGTCCAGGCCTTTAGAGTCCGCAGTTAGCCTGGAGCTGTGCTATGTAGACCAGGCTGACCTTGAACTCACAGAGATCTCTGCTGTGCCTCTGCCTCCCGAGTGCTGGGGATTAAAGGCTGTGAACCACCACGCCCGGGGAGACTCTAGCCAGGCATTTTTTAGATGCTCTTTTCTGTTGATCTTTTGTGCTCCAAACGGACATTTTTCTGGATGCTTGGCAGTAGAGGAACATAGCCACCGAATGACTTGAGGTAGCTTGTAAAAAAAAAAAAAATATATATATATATATATATAAAGTGGTTGAGAGAAGGAAGTCAAGAACATATTCATATTGCCTGAAGATTAGTTGCATTACAAAAAATTTTACAGAAAGCATTATATAATATTCACCCTTTAATGTTGCATTGTATAATTCTATGAACATAATCCCAATTTATGTCCAATTCATTTCTTTCATCCTGTAGCTAGAAGTGTTAAATTACTCTGTTTCACAGATGGGAAAGCATTGGTGTTTGTACAGAGTCTTAGCAAGAGTGTCACTGAGTACAATTTGTGACTGCAATTCAGAGCTAACAGTTCATCATGATATGAAGAAGTGGATGCTCTTTATGAATCTCCTTTCTATTTTATCTAGCAAGCCGGTCATATTACGTACTGTTGGAACTAGTCTGTTAACTGTATTTTTCAACAGGGACTATATTAGGTGACTGTAGTCAATGTATCGAATCACAGATAATGCATTAAATGTGGAAAATAGGCTGTATTAAATGTGAGAAAGTAGTTAGGCAACTAGTAAGCTTCTTTCCCCACTCCCATTAGTTGTAAAACAGAAGACACATCTGTAGCCACCAGGAAAATAGTTGATGTCACACATTCACCAATAGACTATAGAGTCAGTCATTGTCTTTTTATCAATATCCTATTAGCAGTGATTTTCTTTGTCATAGGTTAGAATGCATTTTTTACATTGTCTACCTTTATATTCAAACTCCAAAGTTTATTTTCTTAATAAAGGCTTATTTCTGCTGTGAAATTTTGAGAATTTCGCAAATACATAGAAGAATGAGTTGAGATTTAGCAGCTTCTTTTGTATCCCACAGAGATATTTGATAATTTGTTAAGAAATCTCAATAACATAAATATGTACACATACACACAAGCACACAATTTTCTCTTTCAGAGGCTAAGAATGAGCCTAACACATTGCCAGTAGCTATAATTAGAGCAGAATTTATTTAATTTTATTGGGTCTTTTTCTTTCCCCAAAGCAATTCAAGTTCATTCTTTTAATCTTAATTAGCAAAAGTTCTTAAGGAAATGAATAGTCAGCCACTATTCCTAGCATATCAGCTGTTCTCAGTGCTGAGAGTTTCATCTCTTATTGGCTAACATACCTAAGGCATTTATTCATGGAGAGTTGCTCAAGCTATATAATATTACTTACTATACAGACACAGTTAAGCTAAACTCAGGCTCAAGCATTATCAAACTGGTAACTAAACGGAAGTATATGCCTCTAACATGAGCCTATATGCAAACATAAAAATCAACAGTATACTCTGAGAACAGTAGCAGCCAGATGCAGTATAGTAGGTACATTGACAAAACTGAGTTTGAGTACTCAGAAGTCATAAATGTATGTAAAAGAATAAAAAGAATATAAGGGAAACCTGAGCAAATATTTGATCCAATTAAATAAGATGTTAATGTCTTTAATATAGAGAGAGATTATGTGGGGCTGAGGATGTACCTGAGTGGTAGAGCACTTGCCTAGTATGAACAGGGCATTCATTATTCAATTCCCAATACACACACACACACACACACACACACACACACACACAACACAACACAAGTTATGTACATTAATCACACTAAAACCAATTTGCTAAATGAGTAGAAAAATTCATGAGTATGAAAGAAAAGTTTTTTCTGCAAAGATGGTCATAATGTATATCTTTACTAGAAAGTGGAGATATGCAGTAAAGCAAAATGTCACTTTTTTTTCTTATCAAATCAGCAGAGATGAAAAATCAGCTTCATGACATTGTTGAGGTAAAAGAAAATATGTAGCTTCATTTTATGGCTGGTTCAGTATAGCTGGATAAAAGTTGCCAGTATATGGGGCTGGAGAGATGGCCTAGTGGTTAAGAGCGCCGACCGCTCTTACAGAGGACCTGGGTTCGATCCCCAGCACCCACACTGCGGCCAAGATCCGTCTGAAACTCCAGTTCCAGGGGAATCCGACACCCTCTTCTGACCTCCGCAGCATTGCAGGACATGGTGCACAAACCTGCGTGCAGACAGTACATTCATACACATACAGAAATAAATAAAATTTAAAAAAATAGTTGCCAATATAGCCAGGCGTGGTGGTGCACGCATTTAATCCCAGCACTTGGGAGGCAGAGGCAGGTGGATCTCTGTGAGTTCAAGGCCAGCCTGGTCTACAGAGTGAGTTCCAGGCCAGCTGGGACTAAAGAGAGACTCTGTCTCAGAAATACAAAAAAACAAAAAAGTTGCCAGTATATTTCAAGAATGTTTTTACTTTTGCATATTGATTTTACTTCTGAAAGAAAATGCTAAGGAATATTTTTTGGTTGTTGTCTTTTTGAGACAGGGTCTCCCTCTATTGCCAGCTGGCCTGGAATCTAAGTGATAATATTCATCTTAAAATTTTAAATAGAAATGAAGATTTTCTTAGTGTAGCAAAATTTCCAGAGTACCCTAAGATCTAATAATGGGATATTAGTAACCATATTTCTGCTCCGAAATACTATTAAAATGTTTATGGATGTTTTGAAATGACATGCAAACTTTAGTCACTAAACAAATACTAAGGTCTTATTCTGAGTACCTAATTCAAAAATCGGTGAATAACCTCTAACTGAGGAACTATTGGTACTTAAAGTCTTCAGGAAAAGGGAAAGGCAGTTTCTTTAAGTGTGTGGCCCCTGGTAGGTTGAACATGTTCCCACTCTCCTGGGGAAAGACTGTAACACATCAAGGAATATGTGGTCAGCACAAACTGGGGTGAGGGTATTAAAAACCAGAAAAGGACACAAAGTTAGAAGGGGGTAAGGAGGTGGGGTGGATCTGACAGGAGTTATGGGGAGTAATGAGGGATGTTAAACACATTGTACAAAATTGTCAAATAATTAATAAACGTACTATATTTAAAAAGATGAGCTAGGCATGGTGATGCACACCATTAATCCCAGCACTCAGGAGGGAGAGACAGGCAGAACTCTGAGTTCTGGGCCAGCTTGATATACATAGTAATTTCTAAGCCCTCCAGGGCTAAATAGTGAGTATCTTAAAATCAATTAATTAATTAAAATAAAAGTAAAAGGTGGATAGAGGATAGCCCAATGTTCAAGATACTGAAGAATAAAGCCCGGTTCAAGGAGAAAAGTGAATGAACTCCATAAACAATAGTGTGTTCAAGTGCACTGTAAGGAAACATACTGAATATAGTAGAGGCACAGTGGATAGTACACATTCTGCTTTCCTTAATACTACTTGTATAGAACCAGAATATATAACTGGAATGATGCTGAATCTTGAAAGGTTAGTTCACCAGGCCAATGGGAGAAGAGTAAGAAGGAGATGGGTAAGATATGCCAGTAGAATAAACTTTGTAAGCAAAGACTATATTGTTTTGTTTGTTTAGATTGTGTGTAGGCACATGTGTGTGAAATGTGGAGGCCAGAGGACAACCTCAGATATTCTTCCTTAGGAAACATCTACTTTGGTTTTTTTGTTTTATTTTGGTTTTTTTTTTTTTTTTTTTTTAAGACAGGGCCTCTCATTGACCTGGAGCCCCCTACTGGGTTAAGGCTTGGCTGGCCAGCAAGCTCCAGGGATTACCTGTCTCCACCTCCCTAGCACCTGGATGGCAAGCATGTGTCACTGTGCCTGGCTGTTTTACATCAGTTCTATGGATGAAACTCATTTCCTCGTGCTTGAAAGGCAAGAACTTCACTAACTAAGCCATCTCCCCAATCTGTTTTTATTGGTTTTATGTACACTGTGTATATGTTTACAGTAACAGTCTGCTCATAGAAAGTTCCTTATAATTGGTAGTAGTGGTCTAAGGTGATTTTTCCTTTGTATACTTTTTTATTTGTCTATAAACATATAAGTAAATATAAATGATAAGTTCATTTGTAATAAGGCACACAGATATTACCTAAATTTTTTATACAATTAGCAGTTTACAGGATAATGATGAATGAGTGACTCCATGCCTGAATTTACATAAGGAAAGAGCTCATTCCCTTTCCTCTTCATCTAGATCTCCAGGTGCTGCCCTTCACCATTAATAACAAGATTGCTTCAGCCCAAGAAACCTAGAGGAGATAAAGTCCTCCCTCAAAGTAAAAGGCCATGATGGAGAAAATAAAGTAAAAAAAAATTTTTTTTGAGACACGGTCTCCCTTTAGTCCCAGCTGGCCTGGAGCTTGCTCTTGTAGACCAGGCTGGCCTTGAACTCACAGAAATCTGCCTGCCTCTGCCTCCCGAGTGGGATGAAAGGCCTGCACCACCACACCTGGCATAAAATTATTTTTTTAATATAGAGGGTAAATCTGGGACCAAGTGGTTAGCTGCTTTATAAAACCAGTGAGAACTGCTGTGCTTTGAGGATGGACCTGTGAGATCATGAGTCCTTTCACTGATAGCAAGATTCTGCAAAAGGGACTTCATCATGGGTCTCTGGGATAGAGAGAGCACCTCTAAGATCTGTTAAGGTTACATAATTTTAAACTAGACCAAATAGGTTGAAACATTAGAAAAGAACTGGATAAGTCAATGTGAAATTTCCCTAGACCAGTACTTCTCAAAGCCAGGTCCCCAGACTAGTGACTGGTAGCATCAGGACAGTTAATTGTACCAGAGAGATGGCTCAGTGGGTAAAGGCACTTGCCACATTCCATCCATGATGGAATGTTGGATCTTGTGCAGATAGTCTTGGGTGCTGTGAGATCATTAGTACAGCAGCCATATCATGTCTAGAAGACAGCATTTTTCACAGTACTCCTTCCCATCCTCCAGCTCTTACATTCTTTCCACCCCTTCTTCAGAGATGTTCCCTGATTTGGAGGTGATATGCTTAGGGGTGAGCATTCAGCTGACTAGAGTTCTTGTGTCTTCTGCAGGTGTTGGGAAATCTTCACTTGTCCACCTTTTATGTCAAAATCAAGTGCTGGGAAATCCATCATGGACTGTGGGCTGCTCAGTGGATGTCAGAGTATGTGTCCCTTTTTAATTTTTCAGTAGTCATACTAAATGTAACTCCATCAAATCGCATGATCAAATTACAGTAACTAGTTAAAATTAAGTGATAATAGCAACTGGGGTTTAGCTCCTACTGTGCACCAGTACTTGACCTGTCTTTCCTTATTTAACCTTTTCTTAAACTGTGAAATATAGGTACTGAAGAAACTGAGACCCAAAGAAGTAAAAAAAAAAAAAACCAGCCCAAAATATTCAACTCATAGGAAGTTGAATCAGTACATCTGAACCCACTTGTGTAATTGCACAAACTTCAGTTTTAATCACTGTGTTTCATGTTTAGAGTTTAGCTAACAAGCTCCATAAATAATTCTGCCAAAGCCTATGCCACTAAGGCTGTTAACTTTTGGCTAGAAATGCAGCGTAAAGATGAAAGCTTCTGGAGCCTCACGTGTAGACTGTCTGTGGTGTCACACTGGGGATTAGATGCAGTTCCCACTGGGGAATTAGATGCAGTTCCCAGTGAATTAAGTTCTAACGTCTGCCTGGATATTGTTCTTTTCTAATCCCAGCTAAATCTAGACAAGTCTGTCATCTGCTTACATGTCTTCCTACCTTCAAGTTAAGAATAAGTGGGGGTCCAGTCAGATGGCTTATTAGATAAAGGTTTTTACTTCCAAGCCTGAGTTCTGTCTCCAGTAACACACGTGGTAGGAGGGAACCAACTCCAGCAAGTTGTCCTCTGACCTCTACACATATTTGGGGGCATAAGCACACACATAATGAATAATTTTTTTAAGAGCTTTGCATGGTAGTTCATGCCTTTAATCTCAGTACTTGGGAGTCAGAGGCAAGCAGATCTCTGTGAGTTCAAGACCCAACTGATCTACATGCTGCAGTTCAAACTAGCCAGGGCTATATAGTGACACTGTCTCAAAAAAAAAAAAAGAGGGAACTTCTGGGGGGAATAGTTGTTAGCTAGATTAACAGCTATTTTCTTCTATTCTTTGAAGCTATTGCATAGGCTCTGACTTGATTAAAACTCTCTGTCCAGTTATTATTCCCTCCTAAGGTAATTTCTTGTCTCCAACTGCTTTTAAGAGAATTTTTTTGTCCTTCTGCAGTAATGCATCTAGGTAGACCTTATATTTTTTAATATTGATTTATTATTTTATGTGTATGAATATATTGCCTCTGTGTAGGTAGGTGCACCTATGTCCTGCAATGTCCACAGAGGTCAGAAGAGGACGTCTGATCCCATGAAACTGGAGTTACAAACAGTTGTTAGCTGTCATGTAGGTGCTGGGAATCAAATCCATGTCCCCTGCAAGAGCAGCCAGTGCCCTTAAACACTGTGCCATCTCTCCAGCCCCTTGACCTCAGTTTTTATTCATTATCCTGTTCAGAAGTTGTATTTTGATCATTCCCTATTCCGATTGTCTCTCTCCATTTCCGCTGTCCTTGCTTTTTGAATTTCTAATGGATTTGGCTTTCATATCTTTGAACTTCATTCCCATACATTCTATTTTTTGTATGTTTTCTTGCTGCATTGAACAAAATGTACTTAAATCTGCTTGCCAGATAGCTAAATATCTCTTCAACCATATCTAATATGTTTTTTTAAAATATGTACTTAGTTTTTCAAGTAACTATAAATTTTAATTTGTAGAAGTTTATGTTTTTTCAAAATCTCCTGTTTCATTATGTTTTATTTTTACTTAACTTACTTTTCACAATCTCTGCATTTTGTAGTTTCCTTTAGATTATGCTGTTTTTTTTAGGGGTGAGGTGGGCACCCTGCTTGCTATATATATTATTTTACTTTTCAGAACTATATCCTGTATGACTTATAATTCTTAGAAAATGTTCAGGGAATGGAAGCCCTGTGTGCAATGTTGTACAAGTATCCCCTGGTGGTGATGGTGGTAGTGGTGGTGGTGGTGGTGGTGGTGATGGCAGTGGTGGCGGTGGTGGTGGTGGTGGTGGTGGTGGTAGTGGTGGTGGTTTCTGTTGCTTCCAGGGCCCTAGCAACCTCAGTGGACCTCATAGTTTCTCAGCTCACCATGACTGTGCCATTTTAGTTTCATAGATTCCACAGCATCTAACCATGGCACAGGCCTGTGTTTCCCATTCATGTAGATCATTCGTCTACTATATTCCAACCCACCTGCAGTTCCTGACAGTTCTATGACCTATGGACAGTTTTTCAGCTGTCTCCTATAGTAACCTGTAATTCATCAAGACTTCTCATTTCAAGACGGGGATGCTGGTAGAGTCCTTATCACTCACCTACACATATTTTTTTTCCTTAAAACCTGGAAATAGTCTGTTATTCCTGAATGGGCAGTAAAACTCCCGGCACCAACCCCTAAAGCCAGGTCTGAATCTGGAATTTGGAATTTTCTACTTCTCAGATTTTAAGATTTTTTTTCCTCACTTCTAGCATCCAAGGATCTCTCTCTCTCTCTCTCTCTTCCTCCTCCCTCTCCCTCTTGCTCTCCCTCTCCCTCCACCTTCCCCCTCCTTCCCTCCCTCCCTTTCTGCATCCTCAATCCTTTCCCTCTCTCCCCTCCCCTCTTCTATACTCCCTTCCTGTTTCCTTTTCTTTCTCTCAAAAATTTTTATAGTATTTCTATTGAGGTTGAAGTGTGAAGGGACTACCTATATCATTTCAATCCAGCATATTCCTAAATTCTCAGATATTGAAGAAAATCAAACTGTTGTTAATGACTTCAGTAGCAATTTTATTTAGGTTTGGGAGACCCAATAACAAATTCTGGACAAAGTTTCCTTTTAGCCTTTCCTAGCACCCTTCCTGAGAAAGATTATGGCATATTAAAAAGAAACTTAGATCTTGGATCAGCTGCCTTTTGCTTCTTGAAAGAGTCACCTTAGACTAATCAGTGTGCCTCCTGAGACTTAGATCATCTATAAAAGAGAAACAGGTAAATTATACAGTATCTGCTTATATAGGTTATGGATTTGTAGAGAGGATCAGAGATACTTAAAAGGTTCAAAGTTATAATTTAGTGCTTTGCAATTTGAGGTTGAAATTCTACTTTTTTTTTTTTTTTGGTCTTTTCAAGACAGGGTCTCCCTGTAGCCCCAGCTGTCCTGGAACTCACAAAGTGAGTTCAGCCTGTAGACCAGGCTGGCCTTGAACTCACAAAGATCCCCTGCCTCTGCCTCCCAAGTGCTAGGATTAAAGGCGTGCACTACCACGCCCAGCTTTTGTTTTGTTTTGTTTTGTTTTTTGTCTTTAGCATCAAACTCTTTTTTTTTAATTTTTTTTTTAAATTTATTTCTGTATGTGTATGAATGTACTGTCTGCATGCAAGTTTGTGCATCCGTGTCGTGCAATGCCGCGGAGGTCAGAAGAGGGTGTCGGATTTCCCTGGAACTGGAGTTCTCCTGGAATTGGAGTTTCAGACGGTTCTCGGCCGCCATGTGGGAGCTGGGGATCGAACCCGGGTCCTCTGTAAGAGCGGTCGGTGCTCTTAACCGCTAGGCCATCTCTCCAGCCCCTAGCATCAAACTCTTAAAGAAAACCAACTCTTCCTCTTCCAACAGGTTGCCAGTAGTTCCTCAACTAAGACTGGAGCGTCTTATCTACTTCCCCGCTTTTGTGCTGGGATTTTGTCTGGTTTGAACTAGCATGAGTCTTATGAGTGCTCTCACCATTGCTGTGAGTTCCTACGAGTAAATTCCCAGCTGTTTGGAAAACTATATTTCCTTGTGGCATGCACCACCTCTGGCACTTAGAATCTTTCTGCCCCCTCCTCTGCAGTAGTCCCAGAGCCTTGGGTGGCAGAAGTTTAATTTAGGTGACCTATTCAGGGATATCAGAGATAAGCACTCTGCGGTCTCATATTCTCTGCACTTTAGCCAGTGTGCTTTCACCATCTGTTGCATGAGGAAGTTTTGCTAGTGTGAGTTGAGAGATGTATTAATATATTTTCATCCCCCTGTTATGCTATATTCCCTGAGTCTTAGTTGTATTATAGACGTGTCACTTAGAGATAGGCACCTAACAGACACTTATTTTCTGAGTTTGACCAAAGTTGTGGAACTTTGTAATAGTCTCCATCTGTTAGAAAAGGAAGCTTCTTTGATGAGTGGTGAGAGATACACTTGCACTTGTCTGTAAATATAAGCATACATATTTAGAATATAGTAAGAAATTACATTGGTCTAAAGATGTGACAAAAATAGGTTTTTCTCTAGGGTCTTTGCCATCTCCAGCCATGTGTACGTGGCTATGTTTACAGTACCACACATGAGTTCCCTCTGATTGACTGGGCCTAAAGTCCAATTAAACAGCTTTGATTACCCCCAGGATAAAAGTGCCACTTCCGGGGCTGGAGGGATGGCCTAGCGGTTAAGAGCGCCGACCGCTCTTGCAGAGGACCCGGGTTCGATCCCCAGCACCCACATGGCGGCTGAGAACCGTCTGTAACTCCAATTCCAGGAGAACTCCAGTTCCAGGGGAATCCGAGACCCTCTTCTGAACTCCGCGGCATTGCACGACACGGGTGCACAGACCTACATGCAGACAGTACATTCGTACACATACAGAAAATAAAAAAAAAAAATAAAGTGCCAATGTCCACACCATGAGCAGATAATTGCCAGGCCTGGTCAATTGTTTGTAGTTCAGGATCGTTACAGCTGTGGGAAGAGAACATGGGTTAGTTTTAGTCCTCCCTTGGCAGTTTTGCAAAGTATCGTTCTGATACTGATGAGAGCTAGTGTTCAAGGAGGAGGCTTCCAAATTAGTTCCACCTCGATTGCTCAAGTCATGTGTGTGTGAAGGATGTCATATCCTTTCTTTTTTAATATTTTATTATTTATTTTTTTTATTTATTCTTGTTATGGTAGGTGAAGTACTACTGCATTGAAGGTTTGTGCCACTGTGTGTACAATGCCGTCAGAAGTCTGACGAGTAAAGGCGATCAGGCATCCCCCTGGAAGCTGAGAAATGCCAATTCTCCAGCCGCCATGGGTGGTGGGGATCGAACCTGGGTCTCTGCCAAAGCAAGTGTGATTCTTAAACTAGGCCATCTCTCCCACTGTATGTCATATCTTGGCGGATCAATAGGGTCTTCCTTCGAAGTTCGGGATGCAATCAAGAGTTGTTTAACTAAAAGTGTTGAAAGAGAGGTGCTTGATATATGTGAGTTAGATGTATTGTTTAGGATAAGTGAGAAAAACCAGAAGCGGAAATTGTCTTAGTTATTCAAAGCCTACTGGCACACAAAGTCATTTATACAGGTTGTTGTGTGTGTGTTGTGTGTGTTTGGTGTTTTTGTGTGGGTTGTTTGAATATGAAGATGTGAAAAAAAAAACAAAACAGTGCCACGGTGGCAAGGGCAAGCTTCCCGTTTAGTGTTTGGTCAGATACAGACCAAGAGACCCCCAAAAACCCTGAGCTGGTCTTTATTGCTTTATTAAGTTAAGCCTTTTTAATTAAGCTTGCCAGGAGCTCTATCAGTTAAGGCAGCACTCGGGTTTACATAGGATCTGGTTTGATTCTCCTAGCACCCATATGCAGCTGAGAACCTGTCGGGTTAACTCCCGTCCAGGGATTTGCTGCCCAGCTTCTGACTCCATGGGTGACTACAGGCAGGGGTTGAAGGGCCAAGGTGTCGGCAACATGGGCGTTAAACCCTTCAACGATTGGGGAGAAGCCAGACGGCCGGTGAGTTCAAGGCATCCTGGTATACATCAGAGAGCTCCAGGCCATCTGGGACATAAATAGATGACCCTGTCTCACAAGACAGACAAAAAAAAAAAAAAAAAAAAAACAAACAAACAAACAAACAAAACCCATGGCAGGGTGCACCTATGGCACTTACCCATAAATAACATCCATTCAATAACACCCCCCATTACAATAATAAATATCACGTACATCTGTTTAGACAAGCCGCCTTATTAATCTAGGAATAAACAAGCTGGACTAACACTTTAGTCTGGACCAGTTTTCTAATATCTAGATTCAGCTTTCTAGCATCTTTTTTCAGATATTTTCACCTAAGTTTATGAAGACTAGCCTATTACTTTACTTTTTTCTAATCTCTTTATGGGGTTTTGGTATGCTAACCTCTTCTCTGGAAGAGTTTTGTAAGATTTGTATTATTTCTTCCTTTGAATTTACAAGGGAAACTAATTGGGCCTATGGTTTGCTATGTGGGAAGTTCTAAGTACATTTAAGAAAATGACCACATGTTCTTGAAAGAATTTTTCCACTTTAGGCAGATTGTTAAAGAATTGTTTTGTGCCTTACTGTCTTTCGATAAGACAAATAAGTAATATAGCTATTACTACAAATCCTATTGAAAGGTTTCTGTTTTTCATTTCTGATAAATTAGTAGCTTTTCTCAAAAAAGTATATTTATATATCTGTTTGAGAGGGGGCATGCATGCCATGGCACATGTATGTAGGTCAGAGAACACATGCAGGAGTTTCTCCTTGATCTGGAAATCAAACCCAGGTTGTCAGGCTTGAGGCAAGCTCCTTTACCTGTGAACCATCTTGTTAGCCTGGCTTGTATTTGCTTGATCAGTTTCACCAATGGTCTATCAAAAGCAAGTTTTTTTTTTTTTTTTAATTTTATCTTGGGGATTTTGGAGATGGAGGAAGTGCATGTGCACTCTGTATGAGTGTCAGTCTTCAGGTGCCATCCACCTCCATCTCATTTTTGTTTTTTTCACTGAAAAAAGTTTTTTACTGAATTTTTGGAATTTTTATACAATATAATTTAATACAATATAATTTAATTTTAAATACAATATAATTATGGGTAATATACCCATACATTATATAATATACAATATACTCTATTATATAGTATATTATATAATATATAATATATGGCCTATAGTATCTAATTTGTGTCCCCAAATATCCTTCAGTGTGGGTCTATTCACTGAAGCCTGGTTAACCTACCAAGAGTCTCATGCTTGAAAGAGTCCGACTCTGCCCCTCCCAGCAGCCATCTGTTGCCACAGTCTCCTTAGGTTCTAATGCTCCCCTTTCCCCGTTATATCATTTCATTCTACCCCCCTTTCTAGGAACCCTTCACCACCCATGGCCATTTTTAAATTTCTTGACCTCTCTGAATTTTAAAATTGAAACATGCATATCTAAGATTTCAAAGCTAGCATCCAGTCATGAGAGAGAACATGTGATGTTTGTCTTTGTGAGTCTGGGTTACTTCACTCAGGATGACTATTTCTAGTTCCATGTGTTTACCTGTGAATTTCACAGAGTCTCTCATTGGCCTGAAGCTACCACATCTTTGTGTCTGTGCTGGGATTTCGTCTGGTTTGGACTTACATTGAACTTGTGCATGCTGTCACCACTGCTGTGAGTTCATAGGAGTAACTGACCAGCTATTTGGAAACCAGATGACTCTGGTCATCTACCACCTCTGGCTCTTAGAAGAGCCTCTTCCTCGATGTTCCCTGAGCCTTAGGAGGCAGAACTTTGATACAGGTATCCTATTCATGGATAAGCAGTCTGTACATTGCCAGTTGTGGGTTTCTGGGTTAATCACCAGCTACTGCATAAGGCAACTTCTCTAGTGAGAGTACAGAGATGGCATTAATCTATGGGTATAGTAAGTCATTAGGAGTCAGTTAATGTGATAACTAGTACAAAACTCATATTAGGTTCTTCCTATGTCCTGTGACCTGTCTAACCTCAAATTCTTAAACCTGATACCAATCTCAAGTATGGACTCCATCCTATTAAGTGGACCTTAAATCTAACTATAAAGAGTAGTTAGGCTGGGCATGGTGGTGTACAACTTTAATCCCAGCATTCAGGAGGCAGAGACAGGTGGATCTCTGTGAGTTCAAGTCCAGCCTGGTCTACAGAGTGAGCTCTAGGCCAGCTGGGGCTATAAAGAAACCCTGTCTCAAAAAAAAAAAAAAAAAAAAGAGTAGTTAGTTGCTCCCATAATATTCATGCCTCTATTTCACTGTTGGGCATATCTTTCTAGGCTAGTTGTTATTGTTGTTTGTGGGATTCATAGCTAGGCAAAGTTGATAATTAATTTTCTCTTCAGGTAACACACCTTCTGTGGTGGTTTGAATGAGTGTCCCCCATAGGCTCTAGGTATTCAGACGCTTGTCTCCAGTTGGTGGCGCTGTTTTTGGAGGTCTTGGGGTGTGTGGCCGTGCTGGAGGAAGTGTGTCACTGGGGGCAGGCTCAGTGAGTTTTAACAAGCCTCGAGGTCTACAGTCGCCCTCTCTCTGCTTCCTGTGCTCTTTGCGAGATGTGACATGACCCTTGGCTTGCTGCTCCAGCCACCATGCCTCTCCAGCCGCCATGCCTCCCGCCGCAATGGACCCTGGAACTGTCAATCGTAAGCTCAAATAAACTCTTCCTTTTATAAGTTCCTTGGTCATGGTGCTTTATCACAGCAACAGAAAAGTGACTAATACACCTTCCAACATTGTGAACACTAGCCAGTAGACATGAGCCTTCGAAGTCAGCACCAACTTGATTTCTCCTTGTGTTTTATAGCTCATGTCTCTAGTGTCTTCAGTAATAGAATCTTACCATGTAGTTCTAGTGAGTAACCAAGAACAGAGGCAATTGCCAGTATTGTTTGAAGGTCTATTCTGGTCAACAGCTTCTAGAGAGGGAGTCTATTCTTGGCACTGAGGATTTGTGTGGGCTACTCCCCCCCCCACCTTAGTTATAATGTCAAGTGGGGGCAGTGTCCCCCTGTTCTAGGATAACTCCTTTTAATCTCTTTTTATAATGTATATGTATATATACTTTAAGAGGTTTCTAAAGTGGTAGGTTTCCATGTGGCTTCTTCTAAAGACCTTTAGTGTTACTTATTCCTCCTATACTCTCTCCTCTGCCCTGCCCTCCCATTCCCCATCCCCATTTAACCCTTCCTACTTTAATATCCCCCTCTCCCCTTCATATCACTGCATTCTACCACCCCTTCTAGGAACCCTTCACCAACAGCCATGTCCCCATGGCCATTTCAAATTGAAACATGCGTATCTTAAGATTTAAAAGCTAGCATCCAGCTGTGAGAGAGAACATGGGACGTTTGTCTTGTGAGTTCGGGTTACTCACTCAAGATGATTGTTTCCCAGTTTCACCATTTACCTGTGAATTTCAGAGTCTGTTGTTGGTCTGAAACACTCCAAGTGGGTTAGGGTCTCGGGCCAGTAAGCCCCAGGAATCCACCTTTCTCTGCTTTCCCAACACTGAGATTATAGGGTGTGACACTACACCAGTATTTTTTAACAGGGGTTCTGAGGGAAGGAATTCAGTCAGATCTACTTGCCCAGCAAGGACTTTACCAATTGAGCTATTTCTTCAATCCTATGTGTGTTGTTTTGAATTTCTCTTATAGTTTCCAATGAAACTGTCTTTGCGTTTAATTCGCTGTTTTTTTCAAACTTCTTGAAATGAGTAGTCACTTTATTGACTTTTTTTTGCAGAGTTCTGAGGCTCCAGAATTTCTGTCTGATTACAGCTTTAGCTGTCTCATTATTATTCAGTTCAAAACATTTCTAATATTTCTATTGTGATTTCTTCTTTGACTCATGTTGGTTATTTGAAATCTGATTCTTAATTTCCAAACATTTGACAGTGTTGATTATCTTTTAATTACAGTTTTCTAACTTTCATGTGCTCAAAGAATACATAGAATTTGTTACATATTTCTTTTTTTTTTTTTTTTTTTTTTTTTTTTTGGTCTTTTTGAGACAGGGTCTCCCTGTAGCCCCAGCTGTCCTGGAATTCACTCTGTAGACCAGGCTGGCCTTGAACTCACAAAGATCCGCCTGCCTCTGCCTCCCCAGTGTTAGGATTAAAGGCTTGCGCCACCATGCCAGACTCAATATTTCTCATCTAGTTATGCATATATGCATGTTCTGTCATTGTTGGGTACACAGTTCTAAGTACATCTGTTAGGGCAAGACTACTAAGCATTTTATTTAATTATGTCTACTGGATTTTTTCTTATCTAGTTCATCATTTATGAGGCTATACATTTAAATTTGTCCTTTTTTGTTTAGTTCTGCCTGTTTCGAGATTATCACAAGGTATATACTATTGTATATACTGTTGTTTAAATATCCTGAAAGGATTTCACTTTTTAAATTCTTACTGGGGTGTTTGTGTGTGTGTGTGTGTGTGTGTGTGTGTGTGTGCGCGCACATGCACCACAGTACATATGTGACAGAAAATAATTATTTGTGGAGTTGATTCTTTCCTCTGGGGATTAATCTCAGGTTGTCAGGCCTATGTAGCAAGTGCTTTTACCCACTGACCAGGCTTGTTGGGCCCAAGATTTAATACTTATCATTGTAATCTATCCCTTCTGTGTGTGGCAATATATTGTGCTTTGAAGTTTATCTTCTCTGATACTGAAGTAGTTAACATAGTTTTGGTTAGAATTTCTGTGCTGTATCTTTGTAGCTAAAATTCCTTCTGGGAGGCACTACTCCTAGCCCCCTACCTTGAGGTATGATTTCACCAAACTGCAGTTTGAAAACCAGTGAGTTTATTGGGCTTACCAATCAGGGGGTGAGGGGTTATTTACAGGAGTGTGGGTGCTCCCCTCCTAAGGATGTACTGGAAAGTCTCCATACACACATGAATCCTGACTTCCCAGCAGCTGTACAAAAGTGCTGAGAGCCTCTCCCTACGGTTGGTTCCCTCCACGTGTATCCGTTTAGTCCATCCCCTTTGTACAACTGAGCCGACTGGTTGGTTGGAAAGTATGGCTGACTCTCCCTGCCCCTCCTGTCTTGTGGAGCGTCAACAGTCAAGTTTTTGATGATCCTAGGAGACTAAGCTTGGGAAGAAAGTGCCTACCCATAGCTTACCAGATGGAGATCAGTCCTATGTAACAATCTTTATTTCTATCTTTTCACTTTCCTATATCCTATGTCCTTTTATTTTTACTATGTCTCTTTTAAGAATCTAGACACATTTTGGTTTGATGATCAGTTTGATAGTTTTAGTTCCTTTATTTTATTTATGGACCTTGCTCATGATATTCTGATTTAAAGGTTTGCATGGTACCCAGGAATTTTTCATTTTAAGGATAAGATAATTTTAGTAGAGGTAATAGAATGTTGAACCAATTTTCCAGGTAAATGTCAAATGATTAGTCTTAGAGAATGATGTAAAACCAAAAATCATATGCTCATAGAAAGCTACTAGCTATTAACAGTCAGATAAGAAAGAAGGAAGTGCCAGCCGTAGTGGTGCACACCTTTAATCCCTGCACAGAGGCACAGACAGGTGGATCTCTGAGTTCAAGGCCAGCCTGGTCTACATAGTGAGTTCCAGGCCAGCTGGGACTAAAGACTAAAGGGAGACCCTGTCTCAAAAAAAGCCCCCCCAAGAAAGAGAGAGAGAAAGAAGAAAGAAAGAAAGAAAGAAAGAAAGAAAGAAAGAAAGAAAGAAAGAAAGGAAGGAAGGAAGGAAGGAAGGAAGGAAGGAAGGAAGGAAGGAAGGAAGGAAGGAGTATTAGTGTGTCAGTTACTTTTCTGTTGCTGTGATTCAAATAACAAAAAACAAACAAAAAATGTGATCAGGGCAACTTATAGAAAGAAGAGTTTGTTGGACTTACAGTCCCAGAAGGATAAGAGTCCATCATGGCGGGGGCATGGCAGGGGGGCATGGCAGGAGGCAGTGGGAGCAGAAGGCAGAGCACTCACGTCTTCAGGCCTGGACAGGAAGCAGAGAGAAGGAAAACAGAAAAGTGGCGCAGTACTATGGATTCTTAAGGCCTGCTCCTAGTGACATGCATCCTCTGAAAGGCCACATCTAAATCTCAGCAAACAGCAAACCAACAGGAGCCAAGTATTCAAATACTTTGAGCCTATGGAAGACATGTTCATTCAAACTACTGCAATAATTGATGGTCCAGAGCCTCCAAAAAACAGAGGTTTCTTATGTAAGGGTAGAAGATGATGAATTGAATATAGCTTTGGGAATAAACAAAGCATCCTATTTTTCAATACCAAAATAAGAGTAAACAGCATCTACCTGAGAGAAAGTCTTCAAGATCTAGAGGTAGTTATTGCTAATACAGGGAAACTGAGGATTTTGTAACCATGGGATAAGACTCCAGTAGAAAAGTAGAAATTTTTTGGCGGAAGAAAACAATCGTGGTTGTTTGATAAGTGTATTCAGCAGAAAAGTAGTTTGAGGACAAGAATATAGAGTTCCAGCTGAGAACCCAACACATACGATGAGTGAGGAAAGCAAGTACATAAGATGTCCCGAGTATACCTGGCAGCAGTGTTCCCAAAACAGACTTGTTTCAGCAGTGCAATGATGTGAAGGGAGGCTTGGTTGTTTCTGTGATTAATGCATTTGTGCAAGTTTTAGAAAGCAGGTCAGCCTGCTGGCTAATTCTCAAAGCTCCTGCTTACTAAAATAACAGCAATAATTCCCTGTGAAAAACTTTGCTTTTGGAGATGGCAAAATTAGACTTCCTGTGACATTATGCTGGACTGTGTTTTGTTTTTTGGGTTTCATTTTTTTAAATCTGTTATATAGTTCCAAGAGCTCTGGGTAGCATGAAACTGCCCAAGGGGAAACTGTGATGAAAGCTATAGCAAAGACAGAGATCTTGTAATAATGTGACTGATTTGGCTAGAATAAGCATGGACGAAATGACACCATTAAAGCCAGTCTGACCTGAAATGTGTTACTGGAGAAGAATCAGGCAAGGGGTGCTTGTATTAGGTTCATTGTTGATCTCTGTCCTCCTTCTTTGAGAAGCGTGTATTTCTTGAATGGCAACATAAGTGAAAGGCATTTTGAAACTATAATCTTAACAGTTGTCATAGAAATGTAAATCATGACTATTATAATAAAATGCAGTTCTTCTCTGTAGAAAAAACTGATTAAAGTTTATAAAGGCTTTGTCTAACCATCTTTAGAGAACACTGTCTTCTGTAGCACTTTTATCTTCTGTTACTGAACCTTTGAGAGGGGTTCTGCAGGACTAATGTAGATTCTTAAATGCCCACTCTTCAGAACTCTTAGAAACAGTTGCCCCATTTACCTTACCTCAGTCTGTTAAGAGTCAACTAGAAGGGTTGGAGAGATGGCTCAGCGGTTAGGAGCACCGACTACTCTTGCAGAGGACCTGGGTTCAATTCCCAGCACCCACATGGCTGCTAAGAGCCATCTTTAAGCCAGGTGTGGTGGTGCACACCTTTAATCCTAGCACTCCAGAGGCAGAGGTAGGCGGATCCCTGTGAGTTCAAGGCTAGCCTGGCCTACAGAGTGAGTTCCAGACCAGCTGGGGCTACAGGGAGACCCTGTCTTAAAAAAAATAAAATAAAAAGGAGTCAACTAGAAATAGAGATTATAAAGGTGATAATAGGAGTATTTAATTTCAGAGTCTGAGTGGACTTACTGAATTTAGTCAATGATTATTAACATTTTGGGTTCAGTCATTCTGTGCCAAGGTGTTCTTAATTGAACTGAGTAGGAACTTTAATTCTGTGGCATTCTTTATTCATTCCTGGCTTCTGATTTTGTTACCTCAAATGTAATAACTGATAAATGCATGACTACTCCTAATTATGAAAGCTAGGCTTTCAGAACTTAATGTTTTCACAGATTATACCTAGGGAGATTGATTTGTCATTTCTAGTTCACTTTAATGGGATTTAACTCTAATTTGCACCTTGAATACAATCAATATTTATTGAATTCTTCTTTGGGAAACATAACAATGTACAGGTACCAGAGAAAAATAAAAAGCCATTGTTTGTTTGTTTTTTTTGTTGTTGTTGTTGTTTTTTGTCTTTTCGAGACAGGGTCTCCCTGTAGCCCCAGCTGTCCTGGAACTCACTCTGTAGACCAGGCTGGCCTTGAACTCACAAAGATCCGCCTGCCTCTGCCTCCCAAGTGCTAGGATTAAAGGCGTACGCCACCACGCCTGGCAAAAAGCCATTGTTTTTATCCTCACTGAATATAAAGTGGATCTATTTGGAGGGATGAGGTTTATGTACAAATGGTTTTTAAAGTGACAATAACAATGGTAGCTAACTTTTTCCGTGCTTACTTTGGTTAGCCATTCATGTATATAGTAGTTCATTTAATTCCCATGCAGGCGTGTGAGGTAGGTGGTGTCCCTTTTAACACATGAAGCAGTTGAGGCATGGAGGCACTACTGATTTATGCAAGATCATGCTGCTAGTGACAGAGTTGAGATTCACATCCAGACAGTCTGGTTCAAAAGCCTAGGGGTTTCTTTGATTTGGGTTTTTTGGTTGTTGGGTTTTTTTTCCCCTTTGATTTTGTATTGATTCCTCAAGAATTACATTGTGTATTTTGATCCCATTCTGACTCTTCATTTCCAGCCCCACCCTACTCTACCCTCACTTCTGTGTCCTGTTATTAATTTTCTCTTTTTTAAGGCCTGTCAAGTCTAATCTGTATGCCCCAAATGCTCTTGGGTGTGGGTTCCTGCCTTGGAATGTAGTCAACCTACCAGGCTTCACACCTCTAAAGAAAATTGACTCTCCCTCTTCCAGAAGCTATCAATTGTCAATAAATCCTCAGTTAAGGCTGGGGCTTCTTACCCACCTCCCCATCCAGGTTTTTGGCCCAAGCTTTGTAGATTTAGTGCTTCTCTCAGAGAAGCTTCTTTTCCCATCGGATGGCAGTCAGCACAGAAGCCCGGGACTGGTCAGCATGTGGAGGATAAACAACTGGAACGCTTGGTCCTAAATGGGACATCTTTACCAACCTTACCCTCCCAAGGCCTAGCGATCATTGCAGAACAGGAGTGGAGAAGACTGTACGAGCCTGAGGAGGTAGATGAATACAGGAAACTGTACTGTCTGGACACTACAGGGTAATTGAACATATGAACGTGCACAAGCCTATGGTTCTTTTTTAAATTTTTTTTTATTTATTTTTTTATGTGTATGAATGTACTGTCTGCATGTAGGTTTGTGCACCCATGTCGTGCAATGTTGCGGAGGTCAGAAGAGGGCGTTGGATTCCCCTGGAACTGGAGTTAGAGATGGTTCTCAGCCACCATGTGGGTGCTGGGGATCGAACCTGGGTCCTCTGCAAGAGCAGTCTGCGCTTTTAACCACTAGGCCATCTCTCTAGCCCCAAGCCTATGGTTCTTAATCACAGCCTTATTGCTTCTTACTACAGAGCAATTCAGAGAAATAAGCATTCTGATATACTTCAGTATGGTAATATTTAGCTTCATGAGGCAATAAGTTTGAATTTACTAAAACGGAAAATTTAGTTCATCAGTTTAATGAGCCATATTTCAATGATTGCAATAGCTACATGCTGCTAGTAGTTACTATTTTGGACATTTCCACTACTGAAGAAAGTACTAAAAGATACACTAGTGAAGAAAAAAAAAGTGTTATTGGAGTTTAAGAGAAAGTGAGTATGTGTAGAGAATATGAAATGCATTAGATGCTAATGATTGAAAGGGTGGTCTGAGTTATTGGGTGAATAGACTTACCCCCCCCCAGAAAAAAAGAGGTTACCTTATAGGTAAAAGAGAAGGAAATTTTAAGTTCAGTTCTAGACTAAAGGGATATATCCATGAGTTGTCTAACTGAAGTTAACCAGAATGCATTTGATAATGAGGTACTAAAGCTCAAGAGAGAATTCTGACTGCAGTCATGTATATAAAGATAACCCTGAACCAACGAGTTGTTATTTTTTTTTTAAATAAGAGCCAATGAAGTTTTTTTCAAAAGAAAATAGAGGAAAGAAGGAAAACCTTGGAGAATGTTTAGAGAGTTGAAGTTTCTAAAAGAGGGTCAGAGAAAGCTTGATCAGAGATGGTCAATGAGGTAATCAAGAGGATGAACTTTATGAGCAAGGATAAGAAGCTCATGAGGAGGAATTGGTTTACAACATGAAATTCTAGAGATAAAAGGATTGAAAGAAAAAACAAACATTGGACTTGGTGTTGATTGTGTATCAGTAGTAGTGACTGGGCAAAGAGGAAATAGAGACACAGGTTTACAACAATCTTTCATAAAGTTTAGAGGCTAAATAAAGGAAATAATGGGTATAGAATAGAAAAGAATATTTAAAAATAGAGGAAAGAAGCAATTAGTAATAATCTTTATACTGTTACTTCAAACATTCAATATACTGGTTGCATCTCTTAGTTGCTTTCTAAAACTCTCTCTTTCTCTCCCTCTCTCTCTCTCCCTCCCTCCCTCTCCCTCTCCCCTTCCCCCCCTCCCCCCCTCCTTCTCCCTCTCCCTCTCCTTTTATCTAGACAGGCTCTCCTCCTTTAGTCCCAGCAGGCCTAGAACTCACTACATAGACCAGGCTGGCCTTGAACTCACAGAGCTCTGCCTGCCTCTGCCTCTGCCTCCCGAGTGCTGGAACTAAGGGCATGTGCCACCACACCCAGCTTACCTATCTGTCTTTTTCTCCCAGCTTTCTCCTAAGGCTTCTTGCCTTCATTTTCTTTCTAGTTACAATTCTGTAGACATAGTTACTAAATTTAATGTATTAAGGTTTATTCTTTCTTGAGGCATGTCATTTTACTTATTGGATTGATTCGAGGCTACCCTAAGCTACATGAGACCGCACCCACACCCCACTACAGAATTTAAAAACTGATGGTAACAAAGGTAAAACAATGCCAGTCAGTAATAAGCCTACTCTAAAAAAAAAAAAGAGTTACCATGAGCTCTTCAAATGAAAGGAAACCATGTGTAGTTTTGATTTGGTATCCAATAAAAACATGACCAGTGAGTAAATGAAAAAGTACAAATGAGAAGTCAGCAGGACTGAGGAGTGTGTTTCTATTTTCCATTTGATGATTGGCACATATTCTTCCTACTGAGAAAACTCTTCCTTGTGTTGCCCTTATAAGGTCTTGAATGTGTATAAGTATCAGATCCTTGGTGACCTTACTTAAATATAAAATGGATAGAGATGGCTTGGCAGGTAAGAGTATTACCTTCCAGAGGACCCCAGTTCAGTTCCAGGCAACAACACAGCAGCTAAAGTAACTCCAGTTCCAGTTCTGACACACCACTTATGGCCCCCATTGGCATTGCATGCATGCGGTCTGCTTGTGTACATGCAGGCAAAATGCTCATATGCATAAAATAAAAATAAATTCAAGCCAGGCACGGTGGCACATGCCTTTAATCCTAGCACTTGGGAGGCGGAGGCAGAGGCAGGTGGATCTCTGTGAGTTCAAGGCCAGCCTGGTCTACAGAGTGAACTCCAGGCCACCTAGGACTAAAAGGGAGACCCTGTCTCAAAAAAACAAAAAATAAAAATAAATTCTAAAAACACTCTTCTTATAGTTAGGCATTACTCCATCTAACATGTTAGGTTCTTAATATAGCACCAAAATGCCACTTACTGGTCAGGAGCATGCTTATCATAATGTTAACTTCCTTATAAGCTACTGGCTTTTTTTTTTTAACTTAATTTTTATTAAGCACATTTTATACAACATTTCTTAATCAGATTTAGACGCATTCCCCCATCCATACCCACCCCTCTTGTCCCCCCCACCCCTGGCCAGAGCTCATGGACTCTGCCATACATGTTAAGTCCTCTCTTGCATCTTTTTCTCAGTCTTTTATAACCTTTTCGATGCAGAATTTTACTGTTTTGGTCAGTTCTTTGAACAGGTTTCTATCTTTTTTTGTTCCCTTTAATTTTATATTATTCCAAAATATGCATATTTACTCTCCACACAAAAATCAAAATTATAAAGTCTGAAAATAAACTATAGGTTAATTCCAAAACATGTTTAGGGATTCACATTTTAACAGTAGAGTTGCAGCCATGCATGGTGGCGCATGCCTTTAATCCTAGCACTTGGGAGGCAGAGGCAGGCAGATCTTTGTGAGTTCAAGGCCAGCCTGGTCTACAGAGCGAGTTCCAGGACAGCTGGGGCTACAAGGAGACCCTGTCTCAAAAAGACTAAAAAAAAAAAAAAAAAAAAACAGTAGAGTTGCATGCAAGTAAAAAGAAATATAACTTTATATTATTTTTTTTTTAGAATATAAATATATAAATCGGGCGTGGTGGCACACGCCTTTAATCCTAGCACTTGGGAGGCAGAGGCAGGCGGATCTTTGTGAGTTCAAGGCCAGCCTGGTCTACAGAGTGAGTTCCAGGACAGCTGGGGCTACAGGGAGACCCTGTCTCAAAAAAAGACCCAAAAAAAAAAAAAAAAAGGTATGCACCACCATGCCTGGCTCATCTAGCTGGGCGTGGTGCCGCACGGCCTTTAATCCTAGCACTTGGAGGCAGAGGCAGGCGGATCTTTGTGAGTTCAAGGCCAGCCTGGTCTACAGAGTGAATTCCAGGACAGCTGGGGCTACAGGGAGACCCTGTCTTGAAAAGACCAAAAAAAAAAAAGGATATAAATACATATATTCCACCCATATATGGTAATTACAATCTGTGAATATAAGTGGTAAGTCAACTCTAGAACCCATTAAAAGATTCACATGATAATAGCACAGTTGCTTTCAGATACAATGAAATATAATAAAGTTGCTCAGTTTGACTGAGCAAATGGAGATTTGGTGTTATCCACAAATGAGGGAAACGTATTTTTTTTCTGGGACTGTTACTTCACGTAGCATAATGGCTTCCAGTTCCATCCATTTACCTGCAAATTTTATGATGTCATCTTTCTTTACCACTGCATAGAACTCCATTGTGTAGATGTGCCACATTTTTGTTATCTGGTCATCAGTTGAGGGGCATTTGGGTTGGTTCCAGCTCTTTGCTATTGTAAAGAGAGCTGAAATAAACATAGCTGTGCATGTATCTTTGCTTAGGAGAGTTTTTGGGTAATACCCAGGATATGGTATACAGAGGGTGCTGGGTCAGGTGGTAGGATCATTTTGAGTCTTTTAAGGGTTCTCCACACTGCTTTCCACAGTGGTTGTACCAGTTTACATTCCCACCAGCAATGGATGAGTGTTCCCCTTGCCCCTCAACCTCTCTAGCATTTGGTGTCTTTTGTTTTCTTGATCTCAGCCAGCCTTATTGGAGTGAGATGATACCTTAGTGTGGCTTTAATTTGCATTTCCTTAATTATTAATATGATGTGAACACTTTTAAGATGTTTCTCAGCCATCTTTTTATTTTCCTTACTGGTGAAGTCTCTGTTCAGCTCTTTACTCCATCTTTTGAGTAGGTCATTTGTTTTCTTACTTCTTTGTTTTTTAAGTAGTTTATATATTCTGGATGTTAATGCTCTGTCAGATGTGTATCAGTGGTAAAGGTTTCCTCCCACTCTGTGGGTTTCCTCTTCACTTTCTTGATTGTTTCTTTAGCTGTACAAAAACTTTTGTGTTTGATGAGGTCCCACTTGTCAGCTGTTGTCCTTATTTCCTGTGCAGCTGATGTTTAATTTAGAAAGTCTTTTCCTATGCCTATGTCTTGTAGATTGCTGCCAACTTTTTCTTCTATCACCTTCAGGGTTTCAGGTTTCAGGTTGAGATCTTTGATCCACTTGGAGGTTATTTTTGTACAGGGTGAGAGGTAGGGGTTTAATTTTGTTCTGCTACACATGGTGATCCAGTTTGCCAGCACCATTTGCTGAAGATGCTATCTTTCCTTCATTGAGATTTTTTGGCCCCTTTGTCAAATATGAGGTGGCTGAAGTTATATGAGCTCAGGTTTGGATCTTCAATTTTGTTCCATTGGTCAATGGTTCTGTTTTTTTGTCAGTACCAGGCTGTCTTTATGACTATAGCCCTGTAATATAGCTTGAAGTCTGGTAAAGTAATCCCCCCTATATTGCACTGTTCACTTAGGGTGGCTTTAGCTATTCAGGGTTTTTTGTTTTTCCATATGAATTTAAGGATTTTTTTTCCAAGTCTGTGAAAAAGCTCTTGGGGATTTTGATTGGAATTGCATTGAATACAGATTCAATTTTTCAATATTAATTTGGGTAGAATAGACATTTTTACTATATTTAATTTCTCCAATCCATGAGCATGGGAGGTCTTTGGTATCTTTGGTTAGGTTTATTCCCAGGTTGTTTTTTTTTTTTTTTTTTTTTTTTTTTTTTTTTTTTTTTTTTTTGAGGCTGTTGTGATTGGGAAGGTCTCCTTATATTCCTTCTCCAGTTGCTTATTGTTGGTGTAAAGAAAGGGTGGAACAGCTTTTTTTGTTTGTTTGTTTGTTTTTGTTTTTTTGTCTTTTCGAGATGAGACAGGGTCTCCCTATAGCCCCAGCTGTCCTGGAACTCACTGTGTAGACCAGGCTGGCCTTGAACTCACAAAGATCTGCCTGCCTCTGCCTCCCAAGTGCTAGGATTAAAGGCGTGCGCCACCACGCCCGGCTATTCTGGTATATTTTTAAGATGAAAGGAATAGGTTTTGCTGACAGATCAGATGTACAATAGGAAGAGTCAAAGTTCAAACTTAAGTTTTTAATCCAAGTAACTGAGAGGATGGAATTGCCTTTTGCTGAGGCCGAGAAAACTGGGAGAGGAATAGGGTTTGGGTAGATAAGGACACTGTTTGGGGGTATGTTAAATCTAAAGTGCCTATTATACATTCCTAACTGTGGCCTGGTAAATATGGTAGTTCAATGTCCCTAGAGATACTATAATATGGAAATTATAATATGAAGATGACACTTAAAATTGTTAGAGTAGATGAAATTGTCTGAACATTGATAGGAAAGAAAGATACTGAAGAACTAAACACTAGGCTGCACACTTAGAGGTCAGAGACATAAAGAGAACCCAAGTGGAAACTGGAAAGGACAGGTTGGTGGATGGAAGAAACACAGTAGAGTGGGCTCTTCCCAGAAGCTAAGTATCATGAAACACAGAGGGGTGACAAAAACTTAACCATGGAATCAGCAAGGTGGAGGTAATGGTATTCTTGGCCAGAAGTAGTTCAGTGGGGATATTAAGACAAAGTTTCCATAAAAATTAGTTCAAAAGAGAATGTGAGTGTCAGTGAAATCCATCAGCGGGTAAGGTGTCTGCTGCAAAACTGAGTTAGATGCCCCAGAACCCACGTAGTAGGAAGAAAGGAAGGACCCACATGTCACAAGTTGCCCTCTGACCTCCATACTCATGCTGTAGCATGTGCACACACTCATGTACACAAAATAAATAAATAAATAAATAAATAAATAAATAAATAAATAAATAAAAATTTAGAGAGAAAATGTGAAAAGAATTTGAACAGGAAATAGGCAACTTGGGGTTTTTTTTCTACGAAAAGGAACAGAGAACTGGGCGGTAGCTACAAGAGGACATATGCTGTTGAGAATTATCCAGCAGAAGAGGAAAATGCCGTGATAGAGAGCAGGAAGAACTGGTGTAACTACATCTTTGAATGAGAAATGGGATGAGATTTAATACAGAGAGGATTTAGATTTAGCCTTAGGGACACGGATAGCCTGAGGCAGTTACAGAAGGAAGGGAGATTATAGGGGCATACATTTCCAGAGGTAGACAGATATGGAACAAGCAGGAGGTAGAAGTTCTTTTCTTTTTTATTCTATCCTAGGAAACAAGCTAACCTTTATTGAGTTTGGAGAAGAGATCTGGAAATTTGAATGAGAAAGTATGAAATCATTATCAGGAAAAGGAAAATAAGTAGACAACAGGATTTGCCATGCTGTCCCCAGTGGAGTCTGTGTGACTTGCTCACCAGTTGGAGGCGCAGGCTTCAATGAAGTTTGCCTCCTGGGGCGGAGTGTGCTCCTAGCCCTTTTTTAGGTCCTGGTTGTACTTTGCTGATTATTATCATGTGCTCTGGTATCGCAGTCCTGGGACATGGTCTCTCTAAGTCCTTTGCAGTTCCAGGAAATCCGACTCGTAAATTGGACACGGATGAGTTTCCAGGGAAGGTGCCTCCCACAAACTTTCTGCCTGTCCTCCAAGCTTTGATTAAAGTACCAGAAAAATCCTACAAAAATATAAGCCCATGGGACCAACTACAACAGCAGCAAAAGTTATTTATACCTTATAATCCAAATAAAGTTAAGGAGTTTCTTAAATTAGCTAATAAAATGGTCCCCGGGAAAATCCAGCCCACAATTATGACTAAGAATGGTCCAGCTTTCATTATAGGAAATAGACTTTAGATGCCCCTTAAATTACAGGGAACTAACTGAAATTGACACCATCTATTTCTAGGCAGACTTTAGAATATTGGTTAGGATGGTATTATGAGGACCACGATGTATGGCAGAAAGGAAACAGTTAACCGTCCAGGAGCAACTCTCTAGTTAAAGCAGGTCTGGTTCCCATGACTACCTTAACCACAAGAATACAGTCCAACCCTGAATTATTAGCTCCCAGAGCTCCCTGAGGTCAGGGTGAACTTTCCCAGCTCTGTAGGAATGCTTCTCACCCCCTTAAGAGCCCATTATTCTCCAAGGGACTCCGCGCTATTAAACACAATCATTGTTTCAAACAAAGTAGAAAATGTTAGAACCAGGTTAAAAAGAAAATAATCGAAAGGAAAGAATTCTTATAAGTTAAAAAGAAACCAACTCATATCTAAAGATTATCACAAGACAACAAACTAGCCAAGAAAGTACGTTACAAAACTTGGTAACTGCAGTCTCACATCAGGGCACAAAAGCAACATAAATCTTTGATTTCCTATGAATAGTTCTATTACTTTCAAAATGATTGATCTCAAGAGTTCTGTATAATCTTGCTAATCGCATGAATAAACAACGTAATCCTCTTGCCAACTTTTCTATATAAAAACTAATGCTTATGAAAAAGTAAAATGCACTCAGACTCAAGCCTTTTGGTGTCTGTGTGTCATTTCTCGCCGAATCCCTGCCCATCTACTCTTCTCCCTGTTCCCGTTGGACTAATTGCTCCCGGCTCCGCTGGTCAGTCGCAAGGATTGATGGAAGGGTGACTCCACAGGTATGCTTGAATCTGAAGGGAATTCAGTCTACTAGAATATGTGTTTTTCTGAGCTCCACATTCAGGAAGCTGAATTACAGACATGGGATAGGGGGGAAAGGGCTATAACAGGATCAGAATTTTGTTGGATGAATGCAGTGTAGAAGAGGAACTAAATAATAGTGACTGTAAGAATGGATCGTGGAATTTATGCTTAGTTAGCAAGAACATGAGGCTTTGAAAGTAAGAGTGGGGGTTGTAAAAGTTATTAGTTAGCACCAATTAAGTATTGAGTCTAACAGGGTCAAAGATTATTAGAGTTCAGTATTAAGGAGAATAAGCATGAAAGATATGCTGGCTTGGCGGGCCAATGTTTTAAACTGAATAAGGATGCTTACCAGTTTATTTAGTGGCCTTAATAATTTTTTTTTTTTTTTTTTTTTTTTTTGGTGAGAGGAGGAAAGGGTCTATTCACTTTACATCTCCAGGGTCACAGTTCATCACTGAGGGAGCCCAAGGTAGGAACTCAGTGCAAGAACCTGGAGGCAGGAGCTGAATGAAGCACAGGCCATGGAGGAACTCAGTTTACTGGCTTGCTCCTCTGGCCCATGCTCATCCTACCTCCGTTTCTTTCAGATTATTTTTCTTTCTTTTCACAGGAAAACAGAAACAATACAAAATAACAACAAAACAAAGCAACAAGAACAAAAAAGGGGGATGTGGAATTTCCATTTCTTATTCTGGTGAAATGGTGAAATGAATCAGTCTGGGGGCTGGAGAGATGGCCTAGTGGTTAAGAGCACTGACTGCTCTTGCAGAGGACCTGGGTTCGATCCCCAGCACCCGCATGGCAGCTGAGAGCCATCTTTAACTTCAGTTCCAGGGGAATCCGATGCCCTCTTCTGACCTCTGCTGCATTACATGACACTGGTGCACAGACCTGCATGCAGAAAGTACATTCATACACATAAAGAATAAATTAAAAAAAAAAAAAAAGAACAACAACAAAAAGAATCAATCTGCAGGGCTTGGTATGTACTTCTCTTTTTTCCCTTTGGGGGGGTGGGGTTTCATCCCTAAACTGTCTAATCAGTTTCTAGCTCCTGTTTAGTTATGTTAGCCTCTGAAAAGGGTGACCCCAATCTCCAGAAGGGAATCTGGATGTCGACCACTCTGACTTCTTCCATGCTGAAAAAGGATGTTGGGTGTGGCAAGTACGGTATCCCCCATTCAGATGCTCAATCTAAAAGACCCCCCCCAAAGCATAACTATAGAGGGAAAAAAATCCTTGACTGTTGCCCATGAAAGTGAAATGAAGGCAGGAGTACTTACATGATCTAGGCAGGGGACCAGGAGAAGTAAGAACGGGGTGAATTCCAATGTCCAACTTAAAAGTCCATTAGAATTTCTTTTTTTTCTTTAAAAATTTATTTTATTTTATTTATTTATTTATATATATATGAATGTACTGTCTGCATGTAGGTTTGTGCATCTATGTTGTGCAATACTGTGGAGGTCAGAAGATGGTGTCGGATTCCCCTGGAACTGGAGTTAAAGACAGTTCTCAGCCACCATGTGGGTGCTGGGGGTCAAACCCGGGTCCTCTGCAAGAGCAGTCAGCGCTCTTAACCATTAGGCCATCTCTCCAGGCCCCTAGAATTTCTTGACCAGGGGTTTCAAAGCATCCATTTGTTAGATTTTTCCTTCTGTTCATTTGGCCATGATGTCTGGACTCAGGATCTGCTTTTCAGGTGTTATAAAAGTCAGGATATTAGTTTCCACTTAGGTAATTGCTAGAAAGAAAGGAATTTTTATTATTGAGCATAATTAACAACAGTAGACTTGTCCTTTGGCTACAGGTGACCCCACTCTGTTAAATTGAGGCCAAGATCTAAGGTTTTTATGCCAGTTTAACATTATTTCATATAACTTTACACCCAATATATGGAAGCACAATTTTTCAGGATTTAAAAGAAATATATTGACTATTTATCTTTTGATTATAATTTCTTTTTGGGTACTTCAGTCCACACAGTTAGCCCAGATTAACCAAACTTTGTTTTCTCAAGGTCATTCGGGGTTCTGGTCTTCAGGGGGAACTCGGATTTTTTTTTGGGGGGGGGGAGGCCTGGCTCCTTCTGGCCATTCTTAACCAGTTCCATCTACCAAGGACAAGGACAGGTCTTGCTAGACTAGGCTTCCCTTTGGAGCACAAGGCAGTTTTCCTCTATATTGACACTGGCTTTTAGGGTTCTGTTGGTGGATCTCCAAGACATCCCTGCACAGGAAGCCTGTTGACTCACAATTGCAGAACATTTTAAGAGATCCCCCCCTCCCCCCTCCCCCCCGTACAAAATCCCCTGGGACCAGTTGACCTCAGAGGGCAGGGAACAAAATTGTCCCTTAAATCCCTTGGCCAAATTTGTACAGGCCTTAGGCATCCAAAAAAGATAAGTTACACCAATCTGGTACTTTTAATTACTGTATCATATTTAGATAAAGCTTGAAGAAAAGCCTAAGAAGCCTTGCATAAACATTGACTGAAAAAAAAATTAACACCATAGGATAAGCAAGGAAAGCCAATAAGAGAAATTTAAACATAAACAATTTACTACAAACATAAGTATTCTCTTTCCCAAAACCCATATCCTGGTTTGTAGTTTTCCAATAACAGGGAACATACCTGTTGACCAGAATTAAGCTGAAAAATTTTGCCAAGTCCATCCAAACTATCTCCTTCTGGGGTGTATGCCACTAGTTCATGGAAGTAAACCCAGGTTTTCTTGAGTCAAGTTATCTTGAAATGGGCAGAACAGATATCAAAAGTAACACTTGCATAATGGACAGAGACCAAAAAATATCTTTCAATAGTCAAAGGTAACTTGTCTATGTCCCTTTAATCCGAATCTACAACTAGAAGTCAAGGCAGGAATGGACCGAAAACCAACCACAACCCTGTGTGGTTATAATCCCATTTAGACCATTCATAAACTGGTTTTAATGTTTATACCATTCCACTCTAGAAACATTTAACCACTTGAATCCAGTACAAGTATCTTATTTTCTACTAAACTTTGTAATATTTATGCCCATCCAGCCAAATGGGGCAGTTCCCCCAAACACATCACCACAAAATAAAAACCTTCAAGTGACCCTACAAATCCTGGGGCAGGATCTGACCAACCAAATCTTTCCAGATATTCATAAATGCACCACATACACCTGGCAAAATGCCTGTCTATCCACTCCAAAGATGTTCCACCTAGTGAACAAATATTCTGTGGGAAGATCCAGTTTGAATTAGGGGCTAGTTCTCAGCTTGCACCCCTCAGGGCACCATGTGGGAGTCACCGGATTTCTTTGACCCCGCCCCAAGAAGGAGGAAGCAATGTGACCCAGGTACAGGATGCTAGGTGGAGCAGCAGTGTACAGTGGCACAGAACTGGGGGGTCTGTGATTGTCTCTGGGAGCTGATGTTATTTTGCTTATAAAAGCAAGCTGTAGCAGGCAATAAAGCGAATCGTCCATTACCATCATTACACAGAATTCCCGGACATTATTTCTAGCACATACAGGCCAAAGCAGGCCTGAATTTTGAGTGACCAGTGGGTTGGACAGCGGTCCATCAGACCACCAACCTGGGTAGCTGGTGTGGGTCTGGAAGGAGATCTATCAGATCGCCAGCTATGAAGTGAGTTGTGAGTGAATGTAGGCTGAAGATAGGCAATCAGCCATCGGCCTGAAATACCTGTCTAGAGGCCAGCAGTCTTTGGGCAGGTGGAAAAGCACGGGCCATACCAGAAATGTTCCGTTCTCCCAGGCTAAGGACCTGAGTTGGAAGTAACCGACTGACCTCTACACCGAGGGGTCAGTTCCCCACAGTGCCTACATGGCAGGCACTGTGCTCCCCTTTCCCTTAGCAGGACCATGCTGCACCTGTTCATAGCAAGAGAAGCTCCCACAATATTCCATACATAAAACACAACCAAAGGCCTTGAATTCTATTTTATCTAGTATTAGCATAGCAACTCCTCCTTCTTTCTTAGTGCCATTTACTTGTATTATTTTTTACCCTCGTTTCAACTTGGGATAATATCTATCTTTTTTGTTGTTGTTGTTTTTGTTTTTGAGACAGGGTCTCCTTTTAGACCCAGCTGGCCTGGAGCTAGCTCTATAGACCAGGCTGGCCTTGAACTCACAGAGATCCGCCTGCCTCTACTGGGATTAAAGGTGTGTGCCACCATGCCCGGCACTAAAGACAGTTCTTAACTGCCATATGGGTGCTGGGAAAAACCCAGGTCCTCTGCAAGAGCAGTCAGTGCTCTTAACTGCTCAGCCATCTCTCCAGCCCAAGATACTATCTATCTTTAAAGGTGAGGTAAGTTTCTTGGAGACAAGAAAAAAAAAAAAATAGGTTTTGTTTCTTAATCCATTCTTCTACTCTCTGTCTCTTAATTGGAAAATTCATTCCATTGATACTTAAAACTGTTGTTGAGAGAATTGTTTCCAATCATTTTGATTTCTAGTATAGTCTTACCCTAGGTTTTTATTTCCATACTGGTAGTATCGTTTGATTTCTAGAGTTGATTGATTATAGTCATCCCTGCCCCACACTCTTATGTATTGCTTGAAGTATTCTCTGCAGGCCTGGCTTATTGGAGAGGGATTCTTTCAACTTATTTATATCATGGAACATTTTCCTTTCTCCTTCAATTATAGTAGACATTTTTGCAAGATAAAGTACTCTGGGTTGGCATCTATAGTCTTTTAGAACCAGGAATATTTTAGACCAGGCTCATTGTCTGCATTGAGAAATCAGCTGTAATTTGATAGGTTTTCCTTTGTAGGTAACTTGTTATTTTTCTTTTGCAGCCCTCAGTATCCTTTCTTTGCTTTGAACTTCTAGTGTTTTTACTATGATATGGCATGGAGAATTTCTTTTCTGGTTCTGTCTGCTTGGAGTTCTATATGCTTCTAATACTTGTATGGGTATCTCCTGTTTTAATTTGGCCTCTAAATTTTTGTTGAAGAACTGAGCCATATCGTTACTCTGTGAGCTTTCTTCCTCTTCTATCCCTATAATTCATAGGTTTGGTCTTTTCATAGTTCCTGGTTATTCCATTCTTGTGTGAGCTTTCTTCCTCTTCTATCCCTATAATTCATAGGTTTGGTCTTTTCATAGTTCCTGGTTATTCCATTCTTGTGGGGTTTTTTTAATTTTTCATAATCTTTACTTGATTTATCCAGTTCTTCAATACTGTCTTCCAATCTTGATATTCTATTTTCTACTTCATCCATTCTATTATGAAGTGTTTCTCCCATCCTTTCCAAGTTGTTTGTGGAATGTTTCATTTCTTTTTTCATTTCAACTTGAATTTTCTTCAATGTTTCTATATCTTTTGTGATTTCATTCTGCAATTTATCATTGTCCTCTTTCAATTTATCTCTGACTTCTTTTACTTCCTTGTTTTTAAGCTCCTTAAATTACCTCAACTCCTTAATTTCTCTAATCATATTCATAATTGGTCTTTTGAAATTTGTATCCTGAGTTATATCTAAGGGGTATTCATTAGAGGGTACTTGAATATGGGTATTAGTGTTTGGTGGAGATCCACCTGAGTCTTTCTTTCATTGAGCTCTAGCCATTTGAGTAGCTTCTGTTGGGAGTGGTTCTCATATGAAGCTTAGGTGTTTATTGAGCTGATATTGGTTATATTCTTCAGGCATTTGTTGACTTCTTAATTGATGTACAGGTGTGGATTCTTTAGACTCCAAAATCTCAACTCTATCCTAACACTGTACAGACCAACACCCCTCACCCAACCAGCAAACAGTTTGCCCAATGGACTAAGCCATGCAACTAAGCCATCCAAGCTGGCCCAAACCCCCCAGTCCTGTGAAACCCTGCACCCCAAGGGCCCCGAGCACTCTTGGTCCTGTGGGCTGGAAGGACACAATGCTTCTACTGAAATGCAGTGAGAGTCCCCCCACATCCAAGTAGGGTGAACCCCAATCACCCACCCAGTGAGATATACTCACAGAACCACTGTACACTACCCATAATCTACCAGCCAATCCTTCAGGGCCAGGCGCCAAGATCTGGGTTCAGTAGGAGAAAGGCTCAGCCAACCAGGGGCCTGCCCTGTTGTGTCCTGATGCCCTCGGGTGATGTCTATAGCGCCAAAATGTAGTCCTTAAGGATCCAAATGCCCCTGGACCACCTCCAGTGCTTCCCAACACTCTTGGGATATCCTAAGTCCCCCTCCCTGACTTTGCCCTTAGCTGCTCAGAATACCTTGGGATCCACCATCTTGGAAAAGCTTTTAATAATTATTTTAATTGATGTGTTAGGTTCATGACTACAAAGAAGGAACCCCAGAAGAGAAGACCTACTATATAGAATTATGGGACGTTGGAGGCTCTGTGGGCAGTGCCAGCAGTGTGAAAAGCACAAGAGCAGTATTCTACAATTCTGTAAATGGTAAAGCATTTTTTTCTACCATATTTTAAACTTTTTTAAATTTTTATTTATTTTTGTATGTGTATGAACATACTGTCTGCATGTAGGTTGGTGCACCCGTGTCATGCAATGCCTTGGAGGTCAGAAGAGGGTGTCAGATTCCCCTGGAAGTGGAGTTAAAGATGGTTCTCAGCTGCCATGTGGTTGCTGGGGATTGAACCCGGGTCCTGTGCAAGAGCAGTCAGTACTCTTAACCACTAGGCTATCTCTCCAGCCCCTCTACCATATTTTAAAGGTCTATGACTATAGATCATTTGATATGAAATGCTATGAGACACCAGGCTTATCTTAATGAGAGAAAGCTAGTGTACTTGAAATTCTTGATGTAAATCTGCATATCTCAGTCTAACTTCTTTCTATAGTCTGACCATGTATCTCAGAACAGTAAACACCTGCATTGTCTTAAGTTTTTCTACTTAAATTATTTTCATAAACTTAAATAATGATAAGTAAAATCATACTTGGGGTTATATTGCTGTGATAAAACACTGTGACCAAGGGAACTTATCAAAGGAAGAGTTTATTTGAGCTTACGGTTCCAGGGGAATTAGAGTCCATCATGGTGGGAAGGCATGGTGGCAGGAGGTACCAGAGCAGGAGCGGAAAGCAGAAGCTCACATCTCAAGCAGGAACAGGAAGCAGAGAGCAACTGGAAATCTGATAAGACTTAAGAACTCTCTAAGCCAGCCCCTAGTAGCATGGTTCCTCCAGCATGGCCACACCTTCTAAGACCTTCAAAAACAGCGCCTCCAACTGGGGACAAAATTTCCAAATACCTGGGGCCTGTGGGGCACATTCTCATTTAGACCACCACAGGGGTTCTTGATGTAAAAATGTACAACTCCAAACACCTTCCCTTAGGAATGCTGTTTCTTCAGTCAGTGGAATAAAAAAGAGTCCCTCCAGCTGGATGTCAGAGACATCTTTCATCTTCCTATTGCATACATCTATTACTTAAATGACCTATGTAATTATAAAGAGATGCCTAAAAAAAAAAAAAAAAGAGAGAGAGAGAGAGAGATGGCTAAGGGAGTGTCTTAGACATACAGAAATTTCATCCATTTATAAATATTCAAACAACCTGAATTTGACTTCCAGATAGAGGTATATAATAGAGTACATAACTGTAGAGTGCTTACTACTTGTCAAAAGACTAAAACACTTATATTTTTTATTTTGCTACAGTTTCTTTTTTTTTAAACCCTTTTCACTGTGAAATGTAATTTCAACTTGTATTTGTGTCCAAGTTTGCTTTTTGTCATTATAATAAGACATTGACCAAAACCAACCTGAGGAGGAAAGAGTTTATTTCAGTTAATAGGTTACAGTCCCTCATTGAAGGAAGGCAGGCCAAGAGCTCAAAGCTGGAGCCTGGAGTCAGGAACTAAAGCAGAGATGATAAAGGAATGCTTCTTGCTAGCTTGCTCCTTGCTTGCATTCAGCTACATCTCTAATACAGCTCAGGTCCACCTGCCTAGGGATGAGCCTACTTATAATATGCTAGGCCCTCCTACATCAATTAGCAGTCAAGAAAATGAATCACAGGCATCCTCACATGAGTCTGATGGAGGTAACTCCTCAAGAGTTACCCTCTTCCTAGGTGACCCTAGTTTGTGTCAAGTTGACAGTAAAAGCTAAGCAGTGTAGTTTTATGAATGTAACAAAAGAATTGATACCACACCCATTCAGTAGAATATTCAATATCTATCTTCCTTATATTTCTCTTTTAATGTCTTTTTATATTGTTAGGCATTGTGGATGCTCGCAAAGAATAGAGAAGTTTCTTGTATACATACTATAAAATACAAAGGGAGTTGTGTTAATTCACAACCATATCTCATTTAGCTCTGTGTTCTGTCTGACAATGTCATAGTCTAATGGAAGGAAAAAAATCATAAATGGCCAGGTGTGGTGGCACATCCATCCCAGCACTGGAGAGGCAGAGGCAGGTAGATCTCTGTGAGTTCAGGCCAGCTGGGGCTACAGGGAGACCCTGTCTTAAAAAGACAAAAAAAATTCATAAATGGAACAAAACAGAGCTAAAAGATGACATTAATACATATAATAATCAGGTAAGAATGGACAGGATAATGACAGATTAATAGAACATATATATCTCTATATACATATCTATATATATGTATATATACACATCTGTATGAAAATACACATATATGTTGGAAAGAGAAAGAGTAGAATGATATGGTATTAGATGACAGAGAAAAGTAAGGAAAAAACTAAAACTTGGTTAGACCTGAATCAAATAGTAAAATAGTATCAGTCAAGTGATTTGTCAAAGTAGATATGAATGAGATCTGACATAGGAAGTTTGAGTGTATAATGACAAATATCCAAACATTTTTTTTGCAACAAAGGTAGGACAAAAATTATAAAGAAGTCAGGGGTGGTGGTACACACCTTCAATCCCAGCACTCGGGAGGCAGAAGCAGGCAGATCTCTGAGAATGAGGCCAGCCTGACTAGATAGCAAGTTCCAGGCCTGCTGGGACTATACAGAGGCCCTGCTTAAAAACAAAACAAAATAAAACAAAACAGATAAATAATGTAGGTAAAAAAAAAAAAATTAAGTCCTAGAGACTAGAATTCTAAGTTCCAAACTTTTAGGTACAGAAGAAGAAATCTACCCAGCCTGGTCTACAGAGTGAGTTCCAGGACAGCTGGGGCTATAGGGAGACCCTGTCTTGTCTCAAAAAAATATCCACTAAGGTCCATATTTGGTTATCTCTTTGAAACATAGTATTCATTAGTGATTGTCTCTTTTAATATCATTGAAAAAATTATATATTTCCTATACTGGTTTTGATGATAAGATTGAAATACATTCCTGTTTCCTAACATTAAAAAAAAATCATTTATTGGGGCTGGAGAGACGGCCTAGTGGTTAAGAGTGCTGACTGCTCTTGCAGAGGACCCGGGATCGATCCCCAACACCCACAGGGTAGCTGAGAACCATCCGTAACTCCAATTCCAGGAGAACTCCAGTTCCAGGGGAATCCGACACCCACTTCTGACCTCCGAGGCATTGCATGACATGGGTGCACAGACCTGCATGCAGACAGCACATTCATATACATAAATAAATAAATAAATAAATAAATAAATAAATAAATAAATAAATAAATAAATAAAAATTTTTTAAAAACTAAAAGAAGTAAATAAATAAAAGTAAATTTAAAAAAAAAATTTTTTTTAATCATTTATTGAAAAACCTGCCGGGTGTGGTGGCGCACGCCTTTAATCCTAGCACTCGGGAGGCAGAGGCAGGCGGATCTTTGTGAGTTCAAGGCCAGCCTGGTCTACAGAGCGAGTTCCAGGACAGCTGGGACAACAGGGAGACCCTGTCTCAAAAAGACCAAAAAAAAGAAAAACCTATTTCTGTGGGCTTTTGTTTTTTAACCCTAGCTCCAGAACATTTCTCTTGACATAAGCACTCAAGTTTTTCCACCATTCTAAGAACCAGAACATAACTATCATTAAGTTCAAAGTCCTAGTCTTTATTCTTAGGAAAACTTTCTGCCTTAAGTACCCTTCCTTCTTCCCACTCAGGTGACCTAGGCTAATAATCTCTGCAGGAAGTCTACGAAGTATGTCTGCTGTCCCTTAAAATTAGAACGTGTTTTTATCAGCTGTCATTCCGACTGCTTTCATCTGGTCCCATCTTGACTTTTCTAGCTCATATTCTACAAAACAAAAGTTTGCAGCCTAAATGAAAACAGGAAGAATTGTAAGAGTGTTCAAATGCCCTTAAAAGCACAAAATCCTTCTCTGAAGATCATCAAAAAATAAAACAAAAAGGCTTCTCTTGTCCCTCTGATAGCCAGCCTTGGCATTTGTAACCCTTTCACTTTCTCAATTGATTGTCACCCATAGTTTGAGAATATTTATACCTGCAAAATAAAGAAGGGTGAAAATATCTCATTCCTTTGCCCAGAATGAGGTATTATTATTATTATTATTAT